>PVIU01005636.1:0-110932 GCA_004026605.1 Ondatra zibethicus | reverse complement strand
GGTGGAAGCAGGGACACTGAGGCGGGGTAGAAGCAGGAGCACTATGGTAGGGATGTGCAGATAGAGACTGGACAGAGGAGGAAGTAGGAAAGACAAGGGGAGCCGCACATAGGAAATGATGTCCAATGACGTGTCTTGGCATTATCACAAATAAATGGAAATGTTGAAAAGGGTCTCTCCTGGGGCCAGGCATCATGTGGGATGGACTCATCAAGTCTGCAGAATACTACAGGACAGAAGGGCCTCTGAGAGTCCCTGGGAACCAAACAGGACCCAGCCAAGACCCTTAAAAGAGAACGATAGTGTGGAGAAACATTACAGAGGAACTGAACAGAAGCAAAGCCAAGCCTCCGCGAATAGATTTTGACACTTGAAAATTGACGGTGTTGGCACAGCTGCAGGGACAAGGGTCCTTCCACATGCTGCTGGCGGCAGCACTCATGAGAATTGTCTTGTTGGAGACAATGGGCCCTTCGTTCCAGAACTGCAAAAATGATCTTGGCCTCAGAATTCATCCCACTCTTCCCAGAGACACTCAGCCAGGTGTGGATTGATAGATGGATGGATAAAGCTCTCTGCAACTGTTACTGGGGAGGAATCAAAGGCAACTTCCTTGTCTGTCTAAGAAGTGGGTGGGGAAGGTATTGAGCAGAAGTTTGGTGACTAAACTCCAAGACACATTGTACAATCTCAAAACTGCAGTAGCTACAGGGGACAGCGGCAAATGCCTATCTCAGCCCTTGGGTGGTGGAGGCTAGAGGACTAGCCTCAGCTACAAAGTCAGTTGGATGAGGTTAGCTCGCCTAATACGCACAAGGTCCTGACTTTGGTTCCCAGCAGTGCAAATAAAATCATCACCACAGTTACAGCAGAGAGGCAGCACCCACGTTAAGGAGACAGACGCCTGAGCTGAATTAAAGAAAAAATTTACAAATGCCCTCACTCTCTATGGAAATCTCCACAAGAGATCAGTAACTTGATCCAGCAAGATTACTCAGCAAATAAAGGCCCTGGCCTCCAAGCCCGATGATCTGAGTTCAATATCCAGGACCTACACGGTGGAGGGAGAAAACCAGCCCCTGCAAGTTGTCCTCTGGCCTCCACTTGAGTACCATAACAAGTGTGCAAATACTTCTGCCTTGCCACCACGTACAAACAAAATGACTAAATAAAAACAGAATCTGAAATTACAAAAATTCAGACTGGGTGTGGTAATGCATGTCTTTAATATTACCCAGCACTCAGGAAGCAGAGACAAATAGAACACTGTGAGTTTGAGGCCAGCCTGGTCTTCATAGCAGGTTTCAGGACAGCCAGGGTTACAGAAGGAGATCCTGTGTCAAAAATAAATAAGTAAACAAACAAAGATGAAAGAAAGAATGAATTAATGAATGAATGAATGAATGAGGGAAGGGGCAGGGAGGCTGGAGAGACAATTCAGCTGTTGAAGCCCTGGCTGCTCTTGCAGAGGACCAGGGTTCTGTTTCCACACCTACATGGTAGTTCACAACCATTTTAACTACGGTTCCAAAGGATCCAGTGCCCTCTTCTGGTCTCCATAAGTATTGCACATACTTGATATGACACCCTTACATATAAGTAGACAAACACAGATAAAATAAAAATAGTTCTTTTTTTTTTTTTAATTTGGAGGGGAAGGACTAGAGAGAAGGCTCAGCAATAAAGATGACTTGCTGTTCTTCCAGAGGACCTGGGTTCAATTCCCAGCATCCATGTAGGGTGGCTCCAAACATCCTGTAACTCTAGTTCCTGGGGGTCCAGTGCCCTCTTCTGGCCTCTATGGGGCATGCATGTGCGTCCGTGCACACACACACACACACACACACACACACACACACACACGCACACACACACACACACACACTTTTTAAGTAAATATTTTTTAATTGAAAAATTTAAAGTTAGAAATAAAGAGATCAATGACTTGTGTGGCCTCTGGGAAGGGAAGTGACAGATAGGAACAAGGGTTGGCAGGAAAACAACTTTTCATTCTACAGTCTTTGATTAGTTTTCAAATATCCGACGTCAGCAAATACTACTGTTCAATAAGTGCAAAATTAAGCCGGATGCAGTAGCTTATACCCGTGGTCCCAGCACTCTGGAGACTGGGACACGAAGGGTGTTGTGAACTCAAGGCCAGTCTAGGCTACATGGCAAATTTCAGGTAAGCCTAGGTTACACAGTGAGACCATGTCTCAAAACACACAAACAACTGGGGCAGGAGAGATGGCTCAAGCGGTTAAGAGCACTGACTGCTCTGCCAGAGGACCCGGGTTCAATTCCCAGTACCCACATGGCAGCTTACAACTGCCTGTAACTCCAGTTCCAGGGGACCCAACACCCATTGCAAAACACCAATGCACATAAAATAAAAATTAAATATATGCACACACACATAACAACAACAAAAAGTGCAAAATTAACAAAGGTATAGGACCTATATCTACATTCTTTATAGTGGTATGTGGTGCTATATACGCCCAATAGAAACTGCATCCAGAAAGCCTTTGCCTTGATCTTTTCCCGGGCTAGTAGCAATGTGTAGTTTGATCCTCTTTCATGCTGGAGAACAGCAGTGGGTGGTAGCTCCCTGTCAGCCCTGCAATTTCAAGAGGAAACAAGGGAGTCTCTATAGGCGTAGCTCAGGTGAGGTGTCTCCCGATGTATTTTCCCCTTCATGATCTTTCCAGGGTAGGGTGAGTTTATCAGGACTGACACACCCCCAGGAGAGAAACATCAGTAGGCTCCAGTAGGTGTGTCTTTACAGACCCACGCTTGAAACCCACTTCTCCATGACCACCATTGTTGTCCCACTGGGAGGGCAGTCAGGACCGGCCCACCACCCTCCGCCCTCAGGATGCTCGGCAGACATAAGACTCTATCCCAGCTTAGGATGCCATTTCCTTATTACCTGCAGCCCCCAGATGGACAGTTCCCTGATACTTGGCTTCCAGTCATTCTGGACTACGGTCCAGTTTTGGAAATGACCAAGGAATGTCTAATGTCTTCCCCCAAGTTGAATCCAGCTCTGTGGCCCTATTGACAGCCACCCCTGAATGATAGATCCCCTTCCATCTTCTCACTCCAGGGAAGAAAACCAAAGTGAATCCCATGGCTGCCGTGTGATAGTCGCTATGGACACCAGACACTAGACAGCATCAGATGGGGATGCATCCAATTAGCCACCCCTGCAACAACACCATAGCAACAAAGGTAATATTATGGGTTCTTGAAAGAAAAAAAGGTCTCTCTCTCTCTCTCTCAGCACACACACACACACACACACACACACGAGTCGTGTGACACTTCTAAAGCCACAGAGATAGCATTTTCCACACCCTCCAACTGCCTGTCACTTCCTGACACAGGGCTTCTTCAGTAGGCATTCTCAGGCTTGACGCAATTACCTCTTTACATCCTTGCAAGATGTGTGCCCTGCAAGGGAAAGATATTGACAGGAGAGTGGAGTCCCTGGCAAGCAGCCTGTGAGGGCCCCATCTTCCCTGGGCTTCTGCCTTGGAAGTGAGGCCAGACTTGCTGAGCCAGCTGCAGGCCAGACAGGCTTGGGGAGTGAAGCACCAAGCTGTCTTCTGCCTGTCTGGTTGCCTTCATTTTCTGTGCCAGACCCACACTGGGCACTAGGTTTCTCATGGTTGTAGAAACCGGCCCCACACTAATCTTCAGACTTCAATGTGGAAAGCATTAACTCAAACGAAAGGCATAAATCAGGGCCTCAAGTTGACGGTTCTGAGGAGAACAGAGTTTCTCTGAGAGCAGGAGCTTGGGCTGTTGGGCAAAAGCAGAGCCCTGTGAGTCAGCAGCCAGCAGAGGAGCGGGAGGGAGGGAGGGGGAGGAGTCTCGTGGGAGTGGCTGGTGTACTAGAGGGCAAGAGTGCTGTAAAACCACAGCTGGAGGTTTACTCTTAAGCAAGCGGCTTCCTGGGCAGGCTGAAGGAGGGTGTGTGTGTGGGGGGGCAGTGGTAGTGGTGGCTGCGGTGGGGAGGGTTGTGGGAGGGAGGTGAGAGGGCTGTCACCTCCCTCAACTCAGTAGGTAATTCCTAACCTGTTCTCTCCAGAGAAGACAACCAGCCACTTCACAGCGTGTCCCTGAAAGCCTGTCTTTCTTGGCTCCTCCTTGACCATGTGCCAAGGACTCTATCAGAGTCCCCAAGACTGAGGTGCCCACTGTGAACACACAACTCTTACCCCACATTTTTGTTCATCCACAGGTCCCTGTCTTATCTTCTTCTTTCCTTCTTATTCCACGTACCACATCCTCCACACAGACTATCGGCAGGAAGGTGCCTGTCCCTCATACCTGGGGAGAACCCCATCCACACCCTCCCCATCATCTCACTCCACTGGCAACATAGACTCCACACACTCACCTCCCACACTGGCTCTGAGTACCTGTCGCAGTCATGGAGCCATGCTGCTCCTGGCTGTGGCTCTGCGGGGGAAGGGGCCCCAAGTGGATAATTCGGCTGGGAGTGGAAGTGAAGTGGCAGGAATTCTCAAGTCTCTGGAAATCATAGGTGACCAGCAAACTGTGATGGGTCCCTCTCTCCGTTAGGTCTTTGTTGCTCTGATGACATGAGGCTGGGCTCAGAGATCAGCTGGGTCCCTCACATCCTGACAGTGACCACTTATGAGACACCCATGGAGCAAAAGAATCCTCCGCCTAATCCCTGGAGGATGCATTCCAAGGCCTGTAGGGAACAGCTAAACACACAAGTAGCACCGAACCCCTTCTATACCATTATCACTCAGTATCAGTAAAGGATAAAGGCCAGGCTTCCCCATGGACACCATTACCTGTGGATGCTCAAATGCCTTACACACACACACCAAAAGAGAGGGGGATCTTTAATTAATTAATTTTGCTATTTTGTGTGTATGGGTATTTTGCCCATATGTACACCAGTGTACTGCGTGGGTGCTGTGCCCCTGGAGGCTGGAAGAGGGCGCTGGAGTTACAGAGGGTGGTGAGTTGTCATGTGGGTGCTAGGGAATGGTCCCAGGTCCTCCGGAAGAACAATGAGTGTTCTTAACTGCTGAGCCATCATTCCAGTCTCTTATGTACAACGGCTTAGCAGAACCCACACAATCTCCTCTTGTACTTCACTTTGAAATTCCCTTGGCTGCCCTGTGGTGTGCTGGGGCACACACACGTGCTCACATCCAGACTAGAGCACAACTTTCAGAGCTGGTTCTCTCCTTCCACGCCCTGTGGGCGGTTTGGCAGTAGGCCTCTTCATTGGCTGAGCCATCTCGACAGCTCTTCCTCTGCATTTCAAACCACCTCTGGATTACGTATGATACCTAACACCATGCAAAGGCTGAGAAAACAGTCGTTAGGCTGTGCTATTAAGGAAAACGGTGCTCATTCCAGAGGCTGGGCTATTTTGATTGTCTCTTGGGCCACGCTTGCCTCAGCTTTTCCTTCTGCTGGCGCGAGAGCCCTTGGAATGTCCTCAGTAGAAGTGTAACATGATCAGAAACAGAGTGGGGCAGACACAGCGGGGCAGGCCTTTAATCCCAGCATGCGTGAGACGGAGACAGGTGGATCTCGGTGAGTTCATGACCAGCCTGTTCGACATAGAGAATTCCTAGCCAGTCACGGCTACAGAGTGAGAAGAGCCTGTCTCAAGAGGAAAAAAAAAAAAGTAAATAAAAAGAAGAGACTGGGTGACGAGAGTGGAGCCAGGTCATCAGATTAGGGGCTCTAGCTCTAGTATGGGAAGGGTCTGGGAGATCAGGGCTGTTAACATGGTAGAAATATAACATCAGTTTTGCAGGAAGAGCCCCTGCCTGCTTTCCCAGGATATGTGGAGAGAAAGAGAACGAGAGAGAGAGAGAGAGAGAGAGAGAGAGAGAGAGAGAGAGAGAGAGTCAAGAAATTTGAGGACTTGGACAAGAATAGTTGTGAAGACACATCTGTCGTTCTCTGACATCCGGAGGCCTAGTTTGGGGCATGTTGTGTGGGAATGTCAAGTGCACATCTGGACGCAGGGCTCCATGCAGAGCACCTGAGTCCGTGCTCTACCAAGAGGACAACAGGAAGCAGTGGCCCTGTAACTCCCTAGGTGTGGATGCAGTGACCCAGATGAAGCCTGGGAGCCTCATCCTAGTTGCAAGGCAAGACAGTGGAGGCTGAATAAACAGCAATTTCGTATGCACCCTGGATTTCTCAATCAGGCATTTTTCCTCTTGCCCCAGCCCACGGGGTGGGAACCGGTGTGGGGGCAGGGCAGGAGAATGCAGTCCAACCACAGGCTCTAAAATCCTGGCTACGCATATCCCGGCTCACTCACTACCTGTTAGCCCCCCCTGACCTGTGAGCATCCTGCCGAGAGGTTCCAGAAAGCTCAGTTGTCTGTGAATTGTCGTGAGGGATTGGGGTGGTTCCACTTCAGGAACAAGTAAGTCAAGAATACAATGAAAGGCCAGGGCAGGCACCTCCCAGAGAAATGGGTCCTCCCTTCTTGTTAGAAACCATCATAACAATATGTTGAAGGGACTCTCAGCGACAGATGGCTCCAGCCAAATATTGCCTGGCCCATTTCCTCCATGAAGCATAATTAAGTACCAGGCCCAAGTTTTCAGGTATTCCTGGCCCATCAGTGAACAGGAGAGAAAGGGGAATAATGAACTTCTGCCTTCCAGGAACATGCATTCCAGCAGGAAGTAGGGATGGTTTTGGTGAGGGAGTAGACACCATTCACAATGTATAAGTAAAACACAGAGACTATTAGAAGGAAGGAAAAGGGAAGGCAGGAGAGGCGGGGAAGGGAAGGGGGAGAGAAGAGCTGGGTATGGTATTGCACACCCTGCTCCTTGAGGTTGAGAGATGATGATCACAAGTTCAAAGCCATCCTATGGTGCATAGCAGGATAGAGTTCCAGGCCAGCCTGGGTTATACAATTACAGAATGAAACTCCGCCTGGCAAAACAAAACAAGCAAGCTGGGAGTAGAATGAGGGGACCGTCGGGTGCTTGGGTGGCCTAGATGGTGTCAATTTTAAGAGGTTCAAGATGTTACCATTGCTTTCACATCACAGTTATAGACATCTTTCGAGCCCTCTGGATACTACATTCACTTGATCTTTTTCATCCGATGATAAATGACTCATGAGGGCCACCAACAGCCTGTCAGAGCTCTCTTCTCGCCAAGGTGATGTCTTACTTGGAAAACAGAGGTTAGGATGACAAATTATGGGAGGTTCATAAATGAGCAGGCTCTCTCTGCATCATAGGACATCATAAAGAACCACAGAGCATACTGAAACGCAATGCCTCAGGACTCGCTGGCTCTTGAGTCCTAGGTCCATATGGCTCCAGCCTCTTTCCCACTAACGTCATACCACACCCTCTCAGCTAGACAAAACCACAGTGCAGTGGTTGCTCTAGAAGAAGCTAAGGTGCCTCCTTACCGCTTGCCTGGCCACCACCTCACAAGGCACTGCTTTTAGGCCCATGTTAGCTAACTTCACCAGTCTGTGGGGTAGAACCAATACTTTCTCAAGAAGAACAGACCCCTGTACTAAGGGAGCCCTGCTGGCTACCATCCCCAACTAGTGCTGGCCGGACACTTGTTAGGAGGGCTTTGACTCTTCTTGTCTAGCAGTGTGCCTCCCCCCAAAGCCACAGCCTAACGACAGAGGAGGGTGTCACACCTGGATATACGGAAGACCAGCCTGGGCTACAAAACTCAGGCCTCTGACCACAAACTAGCATCCCCGTTTTAGAAACGTTAGCCACCTGCCCAGGGCTGCTAGAGAGCAGAGTGGAAGGTACTTCCTGTTGGGAGCAAAATCAAGGTTGTTGTTGTTAAAGGTCCTTTATGGTCTCCCAGCTCTTGGCCCTTCCACCTTTCTCTATCCCACATGCAACTATGAGCTGGCTGGAATAGTGCTGCTCCCAGAGCCCAGGAGAAGACATGGCCTCCAACAAAAGAGCAGTCGCCAAGAACTGGTTCAGACATCGTCTGCTAGAAACTCATCTAGCTGTCTCCTTTGATAAATTTTGGGGTCTTGAGAGTAGTCATGATGGGCCAAGAATAGTGGAACACACAGTATGTTCTCTCTCTCTCTCTCTCTCTCTCTCTCTCTCTCTCTCTCTCTCTCTGTCTTTCTCTCTCTCTCTTTCCCATTATTGAGGTTTTCAAACAGTCCTGATATGCCCAGGTTCAATCCAACTCTAGGACTAAACAACAGCCCAAGAGGTTTAATTTCTCTCTTAGTTCTGAAGTTGAAAAGCACGGAATCAGCATCTACTTGGCTTGAGGTGGGAGGGGGCTCATGAAGGGTGATGTCATAGAGTGAGGACAGGTATATAGGTGACAGTCAGGTACATGCTAAAAAGGCCAAACACCAGGTCTTCCTTATGACAACAAGCCCCTGTAGTACTAACCCAGTCCTTAACACCCAATCTGGGCCAGGGAGATAGCTCCGCGAGTGAGGATGCTTGCTTCCAAGCCTGACGACCTGAGTTCAGTTCCCAGAACCCACATTGTGGGAGGAGAGAACCAACTCCCGAGAGTTATCCTCTGGGCTTGACACACAGACCATGGCATGTATTGTAGACACACGTACACATATACAAAATACATAATTAAACACAAAAATCAAAACAAAAAAAAATCCCTCTCTCCCCAAGATCTAGTCTCTTCTCAGAAGACCTAACTAACCAAGCCTCTTGAGAGAGAGATTATTACCCCATCCATGAGGCCAGAGACCCAGCATGTCCCCACACCGCTACCCTGGAAACCAAGTTTTTATGTGAATTCTGTTGGGGCTAAGTCATGTCTAACTAACGAGCAGACAGTACAGAAGAGCAATCTTAAGATGGCAGCTAGGAGTTGAACACTTGGGCCCTGGAGGAGTGAGAGAAACGGCTCAGCATTTAAGAGCCATGTGCTACTCTTTCAGAGGCCCCAAGTTCAGTTCCTCAGATGCGCCCACGTCACCAGACTCTCATAACTGCCTGTAACTCAAGCTCCAGAGGAAACCAGTGCCTCTGGCTTCCTCAGGCTGTTGCACATGCACACATTAAAAATAAAACACGATCCTAAGAAACAAAAGAACTTGGGCTCTGAAGAGAGATGGCCTAAATATAAACCCTGGCTTTGCCATGTGCTCACTGGATAATGGGGGGGGGCATATTTGACTTCTCTGTGACTCAGTTTCCCCATATGTAAAATGAATGTCAGCCACAAGTGTGCAGATTAAATGAGAAAATGCAAGTCAAGTGTTTTCAATGATGCTCGGAAAATAGTAGGACCTAGATAAATGCTACTACTCAATATTTCTGGATAGGTGTAATTTAAAACAATCTTCCCACATGTGAAGAGAATGGGTTGAGAAGCTGTGGCAAGCATAAGCTGGGTAGGGTGCTCTGAGGAGTTAGCCCCAGACCTCTTTGCTTTGCATCAACCTCTCCTATAGCCAACCTCATCCCTCCCTTACCAAGTCTCAGGAGTCCAGCAGGTTTCCAATGCCCCCAATACAGTCTGTGTATTGACCTCAGAAATCCTGACTATCTCATGGGAGAGGCTTTGAGTTATCCCACAGCTGCCTAGAACCTCTCGGGCCCCTGTCACAGAGTATCTAAAAGCATAAGACAACTGTGTCACCTATCGCCAATGGTATGGAGACATGCCCAGAACCTGGCCATGCAATGGACGCTCCAAACAGCACCAGACAAAGCTCTATATTTATAGTGGAGTGGACACCATAGCCCTTGGGGACAGCAGGAAGGAGGAGGACAGCAGAAGCATGTCCAGTGTCCAGAAGCCCCTCAGGCATCCCCTGCCTGTGAAAACAGGGCTCTGCCTAGAGGATCACTCCCAGACCCATCCAGTGCAGGGATGATACCTCACAGACTCCTAAGGCCTCAAAGACACTGGTCACTGTACTTGAACACATCCCTCCCCCTCGCTGAAGGCTCACCAATGGTTCTTTCTTTCTCCTTGGAGAGGTAGCCAGAGTCCAAGCCTGCTCCTTCCAGAATCCTTCTCTTACCAGGAACACATTTACTAAGAGACAGCCCTAGATACTGTCAAGTCAAGACACCATCCCAAACACTAACGAGTGGGGTCCTGTTCAAATACCCCAAAACACATGTGTCCTCCTAACCCATGGGAGACCCCTGGGAACCTCAGCTATGACTCCCACCAGAAGGGTAGCCTCAACCTGACCTAGGATCTGACTGCTGAGGTGGTGACAGTTACAGAAGGATGAGCAAAAGCTTCTAGAGTCGAGGTAAAGATCCCGGATGGCAATCATAGTTGTCCAACACAAGAAAACACGGACCTCTATAGAGTCTTAGTATCTGCACTGATAAAATTAAAAAATACATCTCACATGGATGCAAACTAAACAGAAATATGTAAAAAAAAATCTGTAGGGTGAATTCTTTTAAGGCAAGCTGGAAGATAAGTAAGTAATATGTTTGTATTCCTTTATTAATTACTGAGAATATCAACAAACCTATCAATCTGTCTGACCCAAGGTAGCATTTTGGGATCTTTTTGGACATACATCCTGCTTAGATCCATATCAGAGTTCCCAGGGGTAAGTACTGCAAAAGAGACTTCTGAAATCTACTCCAGGATTTGGATTTGGCAGTTGTGGATGGGACCCCCCCGAGAACATGTGACTCCGGCCACTGAGTTTCCCGGAGCTGCTGGTGCAGCCTGCACAGGGAACACACTTGAAGAAGCAACATTTTGCCATCTAAAGGATGGAGCATGTGCTAAAGATCACCTGGGATGACCCCGGGGAGAGCCAAGGAACACTGCAGGAACACTATATGTTTTTCTGTTGCTGTCTGGCTCTTGCCAGACTGGAGATCCAACCCAGAGAGCCTCGTGCATGCTAAGCAAACACCCTACCATTGAGCCAAAGCTCCAGCCCCACTCTGAGCCTCTTGCAGGGTTAATAGCACCTTGTTGGGTTTTGCTGTCCAGAGGACTCTTGGATGTTGCATCTCATGCCTCAGATGCAGGCAGGGCTAAGTGTGGAGGCTCCAGGACCCTATTTATCACATCTGCCTCCTCTAATCTCCACAGGGTCTGGCATCGTCCTTTGAAGTTGCAGTGAAGGGCTTCAGGACTCCCCAGCTGCTTAGCAGCCTTTAATATCCAGCCTCCAGCTTTTGCTAATGTGTGCTACCCTTCCCAAGCATGATTTCCTGTCCACCCTTCCAGAAGCCTCGATAAATCCTGGACACATCAAAGCTGGTAACGGGAGGGACACTGTGGAGCCCTAGACCAGATAATATAAAGACAAGTTCCTCCCTCCTGGGCAGAGCCTAGTCATGGTGGGTTCCTGGGGCTTGGACAGGCATGCACACTGGACCCAGTGTCTCAGCCACACAATGCACAAGAGGTTGGTGGGGCAGGCAGCCAGGGCCCACTCATGCCAGTACCATCTGGGAGCCCTTGCCAGGCCTCGAAGGGCCGGCTGAAGAAGCTGGACTCTGTCCTGGGGCACAGTTGGGCTCTATTCTTATCTCAAGGGGGAATGTGTGACTCTCCTTCCAGTGAATGGGAGCCCCTGACAAGGCAGAGGAGGAAACAGAGCCATCACTGTGCCCAAGAGGGCTCCCCACGCACGCAGCTCCCGGCTCCAACCAGCCCCTCGTGGTGGGGCCTTGCACAAGCCTCCAACAAGAAAAAGCCAAGCTGAAGGCAGACAGGGAAGTGGACAGTCCACAGCCCAGACCAGGCAGCCCTGGTCCTACTGCCAGACCTGGGTTAGAAAGACCCGAATCAGAAATGGGTATCCATGCATCCAATGAGACCTAGTGGGGAACAGGGGCCCAACGGACAATACAGCCTCCATGACATAATGCCTTGCCTGCTGCCAGCTTTGATGCATCCGAAGTTAAACCACACTAGTCTTAGTCCTGTAGAGTGGAAGACAGCTCATGCTCAGACAAGGCAGCACACACTAGCAGAAGCTGCATGCTGGGTATGGAAGGCTGCTCGGAAGCTGGGGACCCCTAAGGCCTTTGCCTGCAACCCCAGGAGGACTCCCAGATATCTAATACATGCTGTGCATGAGCACAAGTCCCCACTGGCAGCCGGGCACTGTGCCTCTGGCCTCCCATATTATCCCTTCTACAGGAGGCAACAGTATCAGTGGTTCTGATATGTTCACAGGGGTCTGAAAGTGCCTGTCTTGACAAGCGAACAAGGCACTGGGCACTGTAAAAGGCCACAAGTTGGCCTGACCTTTCTAAAGAGCAATGGGACAACACTGGTCCAACCACTTACATGAACCCCAGAAAGAAAGCATCACAGAGCTTGCTTTCAAAAATTTTAATAGAAAAAAAAATCTAAAAGGAAGCAACCTCAGTATCCATCACTAGGGGACTTTAAGAAGTAGTAATTTGTTGAAATATGAATTAATAGTAAAAGATCGGAATTGGCCAAAGACATTTGTTGATAGAATTACCCCGCCCCCCGGCAAACAAAGGCTCTCTCTGTGGCCAAGGCTGGCCTCAAATCCATGATTTTCCTGCCTGGGTCTCCTGCATGCTGTGATTACAGATGCGTGTCACCACACCTAGCTTGATAGAAATATACTTAAAGAACCGGATGGTGGTGGTGCAGAGGCAGGTGGATTTCTGAGTTTGAGGCCAGCCTGCTGTACAAAGAGAGTTCCAGGACAGCCAGGGCTACACAGAAAAACTCTGTCTTGAACTCGCCCCTGCTTAAAGGATATTAAGTTAAGGACCAGAGAGGTGGATGGCTCAGCAGTCAAGAGCACTGTCGGCTTTTCTGGGAGAGCTGGGTTCAGTTCCCAGTACCAACATGGTAGCCCACAATAGTCTATAACTCATTTTCCAGAGTATCAGTGCCCTCTTCTGACCTCCAAGGGCACTGCACACACATGGTGCACAGGCATACTTGCAGGCAAAATAGCCATACACATAAAATAAAAGTAAACAGATATTAGAAAAATAAAAAGTCACAAGGACTGTTAAATTGAAAAGAATGTTGTACAGTGATGTATTTAATTATGGAGGTGGGAGAAGGAGCCTAAAAGAGGGGAGTGAACTGTGATGCAGTGGGGGAGGGGAAGGTATGGGTGGTACAGGGTGCAAGGGGTTCAGTTGAGGGTGGGAGCCACTGAAGGCACTTCACTAAGCCCCATAGCCTCCCCTGGATTAGCCTTAAAGAACTGTGAAAACATCCGGAAAATATTTAGCTAATAAATCGCTCAGCAGCCCCTCCACCCTGCTTTGTTTATTAACACTTCCCTTTTGCTCCCAGACCTTCACATGCCCAGTCCTCTCACACACTTGGGAACCCACAGAGCCAGAGACAGCTGGATAGGGCTGCACTGGGTGGGCTCTGCCCGTAGTGAGCGCTGCCCATCAACGCCAGTCTGCATCTCAGAGCAGCCTCTGGCTATGCAGGAGCTGGATGGCAACACTGCTCCAATAGCAGAGCCATCTCACAGCCCTCAGGGAATGACCCAGGAATTCAAGGAAAAGCAAAGGTTAAAGGGTCCCTTTTTGGAAAGGGGAGGCGCTTCTCAGATGGGGAATAGTCTCTGTTCCAACTGGCTCCTTGGAGTTCTCAGCATGGATACACTTGAATAATGAACGAGTGGGAGGAGTACACGAGGGAAAGAATTCACATGTACACGAGTGTCTGGTACACATGCTCATGTACACACACACACACACACACATACACACACACAAACACAAACACAAAAACCCAGGATCTCTTCTTATTGCTGAGAAATATCCAAAATTCAGGGAAACAATTGCCCTCATTTGGGAGCTGAAAACTAATCCCAATGTGGGGTGCCAGAAAGGGAATACACTTTAGGACTAACCGGCTCAGATTCTTGTTTCCAAAAATAGCAGGGCAACCAGGTTATGGGTTCAAATCCCACCTCTACCACTTGTGCTATATGACCTTCCATAATCTATTTCCTTACCTGGAAATCTGGTATCACTGCACTGGGAAATTGAAGCTTAAAACTCCAGGTGTGAGTGCAGATCATGTACTAAATTTTCCACCAATCTTGTATGTGCTTAGGATTTGATTTCTAATCTAATAAGATGACTAAAGCCCAAAGGCTGGACAGGTCCAGCCCAATGAGGTGTTTTTTTTGACTTTCATTTGAATCAACTGGCTGTCTTTCAAGATTGGGAAATCTCAAGCTTCCAGCCTGGCACATGTTTCTGACAACTGGCTAGTGCTGTTTGGGATGGGATCCAGTACGTGCTGGGCCCTGGCACTTGTACCTGTAAGCCCCACTCAAGACGATCTGACCTTCTGTGAAGGTAGGCATCACTGAACAGTAAAGATAACAAGATAAAGTGATTTGGGGAGCCCTAAGAAGAAGACTTACCAGTAATCCTATCAGCCCCCCCACCCAAATGCCCCCTAGCTTGCTTGGGTCCCTCAGTTTCCAGGCACTGCTGTGCCTCTCACGTCTGCACAGCCTGTAGCGTGAACCTGAGTTGAACACAGACAAGAAGGCATGTCTGCGGCTGGGCTGGCCAGCGCCTGGAACAGCTGCTTTTCGGCTTGGTCCCACGGGCTGAGATGCCATAGAAAGCTCAGCTTTTCTCTGCCCCAGATGTCAGCACCCATTTCCCATCCAGCAACCCCGAAAGAATTCCGGCGGTGCTCTCCCGAAGGGACACACTCCTGCCACAAGCCAAGGTGGAAAGGTACAAATGCCCTTTGAGAACTCTGACCTTGCAGATGTGAACTCGAACCAGGGAAACAAATGCTCGATGTGGGTTTTTCCCTCCTGATTCTAGGGTGATAATGAGAAAGTAGAGACACTAGGTCCCCTCCAAGAAGCAGACTAACTGCAATCTAACCTGGGCCAGTTCCAAGCAGGCTGTGTATGACATACCATCACCCTCTTAACTCCCACCCCCCTTAGCCCCACTCCCTCAGTCCCTCCCTGTAGATGCTGATTCAACACTAGAACCCTCACAGAGATCTGAGCAAATTCCATGACCACCTCATGGGCCACATAAGCTCTCTGCAGAGCACAGGCAAACACTGACTCAGACATCTAAACATCTGGGGCTTAGCTAAATCCTCTGCTCTCTGGGTCAGCTGGATGGACTCTGAGCTAGGACCAGAGGGAGACTGGTGGGATCCAGTTTCCAGGGAAGCAGGCCAGGTCTGGGAGCCAGGTCCTTGATCCTGTCTTGGACCAGGGTGAGTCATACAAGAAGCCAAGGCAGTCCATGCCACCTCACAGCCCATACCAACAGTTCCGGGGCAGCTCCACACCCAGCCCACACATAGGAGGTGCAGGCCAAGACACTCCAGAATTCCATTCTGTGGTGGAGGAAACAGTTCCCTAATCCCTTCCTAAATCACATCCTTGCCCAAGAGTCCAGAGGCCACTACTGGCTCTGCTGGGTTGTTCCTGTGCTGACCTCCTGCTGTGCGAAGCTCTGAGGAGTCAAGGGTGGTAGGGGACAAAGAAGAGGAGGCAAGGGGGACATACAATCCCTTGCACGTACAGACCCAGGGACAGAACCCCCACACTTGATAATCTCAGCTTTGATTTTCAGCCCACAGCCCATGGAATTCCAGAGCCATCTGAAGCCAAGGGCCTCCCCCTTTCCCTTCACTGAGCCAGAAAACAAAACATGGTGTCTCCCTGCTTATATTTAATTTACAACACTTGTTCTTTGCCTGCCTGCATGGTAATAAAAATGTGAAAGTTATTTTTCTTTTAATTCTAAGCAGAATGGCATTATAAATGCAAATGATGCTTGATGGATTCCTCCCTGTGGGTCAGCAGCTTGATCTGTCATCCTTTGATTTAAATGACACAGGCACAGAAGTGTTAACCAAAATGCAGAGGTCATTCAAAAGCAAATGACAGGGCTGGAGAGATGGCTCAGAGGTTAAGAGCACTGACTGCTCTTCCAGAGGTCCTGAGTTCAATTCCCAGCAACCACATGGTGGCTCACAGCCATCTATAATGAGATCTGGTGCCCTCTTCTGGCATGCAAGCATACATGGAAGGAATGTTGTATACATAATAAATAAATAAAAAAAAAGCAAAGGACAGTCTCACCAGCAAAGGATGTGGGACAATAGGTATCTGCATGCAAACCAATAGAGCTGGACCCATTCCTCACACCATTAGGCTCAAAATCCTAAGTGGCAGAGTTAAGACTATAAAATTCTTTCAAAAGGGCTGGAAAGATGGCTCAGCTGTTAACAGCACTTGTAACTCTAGCCCCAGAGGATCTAATGCCCTCTTCTGGCCTCTGTAGTCAACTGCACTGGCAGGTACAGGCATAGACAGGCATGAACACCACACACACACACACACACACACACACACACACACACACACACTTTTACAAATCTTAGAATAAAATGCAGGTGTGATTCTTCAAGGCTAGGATTAAACAATAGTTTCTTAGGACATCAAAAGCAGAAACAGAAAAAAGTGCGCTGACTTGCCCCATGTTCCCCCAGCACAGCAAACATACAGATACACACACATAAATACATAAATATTTTAATTGACAAAGGCTCAGAATAGACCTTTCTCGAAAGAGATATGAATGGCCAACAAGCTCATGAAAAGATACCCATCCCAATTAGTCTTCAGGGGAATGCGAAAGCACAGCAGACAGCATACCACACCCACTAGCAATGGCAATAGTAAAGAAACAGAGACAGTGACAAGTGCTGGCAAGGATGTGGAGGAGTTGGAGGTCTCCTAGACTCTTGCTGAGACTGTAAAATGATGCAGCAGCATTGGAAAACAGCCTGAACAGTCCTCAAAGGTTAATCATCGTTACCATAGGACCCCACAGTTCCATTCCAGGTATTTGTCTAGGACAATTGAAAGCATATGTCCACAGCTACGTCCGTCCTAAAGGCCAGAAGGCGGAAATGACCCAAACACTCTCTAACTGATGACTGATAAAACAAAATGCAGCCTAGACACCCACACCCCACTGGAACATCATCCATAAGTCAAAGGGAATGAAGTCCTGCCACAGACGAACTGCAAACGTCCCCTAAGTGAAAGAAGCCAGACTCAAAAGCCACACTGGCACTATACCACTCATGGGTGATACTCAGTATAGGAGAGAGAGAGAGAGAGAGAGAGAGAGAGAGAGAGCTGATTATCAAGGTCTTTGGTGGTAAGGGATATAGAGTGAAACTGCTAAGGAGCACAATTTCTTTTGTATTTCTTATGATTTATTTATCGTGTATCTGTGTGCACTTATTTATTGTGTATGTGTGTGCACGTGCACATATGTGTGTACAGATTCAGGGCCCCACAGAGGACAGACAACATCAGATTCCCCTAAAGCTAGAGTTACAGGCTATTGTGAGCTGATGAAACCAAACTCAGGTCCTCTGGAAGAGCACCAAGTGCTCTTAACCTCTGAGCCATCTCTCCAGCTTCTCACAGTTTCTTTTAAAAAAGATAAAAGTTTGAAAAATCTATTGTGGTGGCAGTCGCACAACTATGTGAGTGTACTAAAACTGAATCACACACTAAATAGATGGACTGTCCGTGGATTAGATCTCAATAAAGTTGCTATCAAAAACAAAAGTCATTAGTCATGGTTTGAATTTGAAACATCTTCCCCAAACACATGTTAAACTAGCTTGGTCCTTGGAGTTCAGAGTAGGGCTCCTGGGAACAAGAGGACCCTTGACCTAATCAAGGGATCGATCTATTGACTGACTCATAATTTAACAGCATTAGTGGAACGAGGTGAAAACTAGGAGCTGCCTAATCAATGGAAGCTGCCATGGGGAGGTGTCCTTGAAAAGTGTACCTTGCCCCTGGTCGCAGCACACACACACACACACACAACACACACAGACACACACACACACAGACACACACACACACACACACACACACACACACACACACACACACACACACACACACACACACACACACACACACACACACACACACACCCTGCCCTGCCTGGCCACCATGAGATGAGCGGCTATTCTTTACCACATTCTTCATTCTTGCCACCATGACGTTCTGCCTCACCACCGGCCGAGGAACAATGAGCCCAAATGACCCTAGTTTTACCCTGAGACTGCGAGCCACAATGAAGTCTTCCTCCCTTGAGATGTTTCACTGAGGTACTTTGGTTTGTTGGTTTAGCTTTGTTTTGCAGGTACGTTCTCACTTCGTAGCCCAGGCTGACCTGGAGTTTACTATGTAGCCCATGTTGGTCTCAAATTCATGATCCTCTTGCTTCTCTGCCTGACTGCTGGGATTACATGCATGTATTTTGTCACAGAAACAAAAACTGCATGAGGCCAGACATGCTGGTTCACGCCTTTAATCCCAGCGCTTGGGAGGCAGAGGCAGATGGATGTCTATGAGCTCAATGCCAGCCTGGTCTACAGAGTGAGTTTCAGGCTAACCAGAGTTACATAGGGAAACTGTCTCAAAAACCAACAAAAAATTGACTGACTACCATGGTATCTTTGAATTTGTTATTTCTGTACCCAAACAGGCCCAGGACTAAACTGAGACACACGATTTGCTGATCTCTATAAACTGCTCATACTTGGTCTCCTCCTCAGCCTCTTGCCTCTGAGGGCAATGCTTGGTTGTCTCCAGACTGCCCAAAATTACTTCCCCACCTGATTCTAAGCTTCTGAACTGAGGAGAGTCTGGACGTGACAGCCAGGCAGCAATGAGAGCAGGAGAGTCCCTGATACGTCCGTGTTTGCGAATGCATGCTCACCGCTCACGCATCCTGCTTTCTTGTTCCTCAGATCCCCCCAGAGAGTCAGTATGGTTAACCATCCTGCCTCCGGTTAGCCTTTCCTGAGTCGTGGCTCAGATACCATGACTCTTAACTTCTTCCCTCCAAAGAAAGCCACATGCTTTCACACCGGATTCAGAACTCCTGACCTTTGACCCCGCCCACCCTCACGCACAGGAGGCTGGCTGCCACCGCTCCATCTCTGTGTTGTATCACATATAAGAACTTCACACGTGGGCATTCATGCCTTGTTTTTGCTTTGTAGACTTTTAGTTTGGGTTTGAGGTAGGATCTTGCTATGTAGCCCAAGGCTGGCCTGGACGTCTCTGCTTCAGCCTTCTAGGAGCTGAGAGCACAGGTGTTTACCACCATACCCGAATCTGACTTAAAAATAAATAAATAGATAGATAAAACGATACTAATAATCTTTAAGCGTCTTTTAAATGAGTAGAGCCTTCAATGTTAACATCTAGCCAGACTTCTGGCCCCTCGCTCCCATCCTGACTCACAGGATCCAGAGGACTCCAGGTGTCTTTCAGGCCCCCGTGACTAGGGTCTGTCCAAGAGCCGGACTCTTCATCTACACATGCTTCTCTAGAGGAAAATACTTCCTGACTTCTACTCCCTGCAACTCTACACGCTTGTTTAAATGTTAAAACCGTATGCATCTGTCACAACAGACAGCACAGTGTTCTGAATTTTGTGTACATTGTGGAACCACTCCATGGCGTAAACATGTATGACATCAGACGTTTACAATTTGTGGAAAGAACACGAAACCTACTCTTGGCAAGTTTCAAAATACCATGTATTCTTGTCGCCTATAGACACCACGCTATTCAACTGCTCCCTGGAATTTACTCTGCCTGTTAGCCTAAGTTTTGTGTCCTTGGATCACTATCTGCTCAACTCCCAATTCCCGCCATCCTTGTCCCCAGTACTCAGCATTCTGCCCTCTGCTTTGCTCAACTTCTTTAGATTCCACATGTGATTGAGATCCTGTTGGATACGTCTTCCTGTGCTCGACTTATGTCACTGGGCATCAGGTGGCTGCAAACTCCAGGACTTCCTCCCTTTCCTTCTAAGGCTGAATACTATTCCACTCCATACATAAAGCATATTTTCTTTCTCCAGTCAGTCATCAGTAGGCACCAAGGTCATTGGGTAGGTTGGCTAGTTGATGAACATAGGGGTGCAGGTGGGTCTCTTCAACACAGACCCCCTTTCCTTTGGACGCATATCCAGTAGTAAGTGCTGGGATGCTGTGCTACTTCACACCCTCACTCCATGTGTTGGGGTTCCCTCTTGTCCAATATGACCACCCCGTTCTTCTTCCTAAGTCAAGCCTTCCAGATTACAGCAACATTGTCACTCTGCCCATTCCAGACTGACCTCTCCACTACCATGTCCAGGGTCTGAGCTAGCTGGAGAGACTTCTAGTAACGCAGTGCCGAGCTATGACTGTCTCGGCACTCTGCTGGTCTATACCTGTTTAAGCATCTTATCGCTTTAACATTGGTTTTACTGTGTGTCTCACCCTCTCCCTGTTGTGGGAATAGCTAGGCAAGCAGACTCCAACCTGCTTTTTCTTCCCTAAGCACCTAGAATTTGGGGACCTCATCTGAGTTTTGTGTTCAGTGAGCCTACAAGACACCCGAGCCTCAGAAATGAGGGATTGAGTGGTGTCCTCAGTCCACAGCCTAGAAGCCTAAACACTCAGAGAGGAAGACGTTCCCAGCAGAAGTGCCAAGTGTGCAGGCTCACACCTGTAGTCCCGGCATGCTTTGAACTGATGCAGAAGGGCTGAAAGCTTAAGGAGACCCTGGGCTATAAAGTGTGTTCTAGGCCAGGGAGAACTCAATGGTGAGACCCTGTCTTAGAAAACAAAACAAAACCGAGGAGGACAATGGCGAGGAAGAGAAGAATAAGAACAAGAAAAGCGGGGAGGAGGGGCTGGAGAGATGGCTCAGTGGTTAAGAGCACTGACTGTTCTTCCAGAGGTCATGAGTTCAATTCCCAGCAACCACATGGTGGCTCACAGCCATCTATAATGAGACCTGGTGCCCCCTTCTGGCATGCAGGCACACATGGAAGGAATGCTGTATACATAATAAATAAATAAATCTTAAAAAAAAAAGAAAAAAAGAAAAGCGGGGAGGAGATCTCTGGAAGATCCAAGAAGGATCAGGCTATCAGAAAACAGAGAGAGACAAGGGAAGTTTGTACTATTGAGAAGCAATAAGAAGTTGCCCCAGTTCAACGTTGAGGGGAAGGTCACGTTTAAAGAGTTAGGCATAAATTAGCAAGTTGGCTGCCAGGGTTGAGAGGAGGATCAAGCTAGTATCACAGGGCTGCCTACGGAGAACTAGAAACACCGAGGAAAGGCAAACGCCTCCCAACGCTGTATCTGGCTTTTATTAATTAATCACAGTGCTGTCCATGGCGAGCGTCCCACGGCTAACACCAAATGTGACAGTGGCAGCTAACTCAAGGCTCATCTTCCCTCCCACCTGACTGCCCTGCAAGCCAGGTCCAGGGATCACACCCCGAGAGTGTCTGAGCCTCAGGATGGAGTTTCCCTGAGGTCACCAATCCCCAGTCCAGAACACTGGGAAGTTGCTGGGGGGTGAGGGGGGGTTGGGGTTTCCCTGTCTCAGCAAGGCAGTGCAGTAGAAAATGCAAGCAGATTCCCAGACTGAAAAGCAAAGCAGAGGACATGTTTTGATCTCACAGGAAAAGTCAAACGGTCATCTCCACTTTGTCAGGAAACCCTGTCAGCACTGTCTACAAAATGTTCCCGAGTCTACCCTCACTGCCTCCTCTGTATACCACCCCAGACACTGCCACCATCCCTCCATCTGTCTGTCTCCACTCGAAACAAGCTCCAATCTATCTCCGTTTAGTATAATCCTTTAAGACAGAGAACCTGGCTGTGCCACCCACAGTTCACAACCCTCCAAGTGCTTTCTTTCCTTAATACTTAGAAAAGAGCAGAGTCTCTGGGATGAGTTATGTCCTTCTATAGCAGTTTGGCCACTGGAACTCCTGGACCTTAACCCTTCCCTCTTCTACCTGCTTGACCAACTAACTATTCGTTCTCTATAAGCATAGCTGCCTCAGGCCCTACGACCTTCCTATTAACCCAGATTTCCATAAAGCTCATTGGCTTTTTATCATTATGTTCTCTGTTCAGTTGTCACCCCAGAGAGGTCTTCTCTGGTCATGCCATTTAAAGCCAGTCCCTTGTACAATATGTCACAATCTCCACTCCAGTCCTTTTGTCTATTTCACAGTATTTATCACTTCGCTGACACACATGAAGTCTTTGCTTATTGGACTGTAAGCTATAGTGTGTAGAGAGCTGGTTTGCCTAGTATGTTCTGTGTTCCCAGTGTCTACAGCAATATCTAAAACATTACTGGTCTAACATAGGTCTTACTAGATAGGTGGATGAATGAATGAAAGAATTTTTAGTTGACTATATGCAATAGTTAAGGTTATATTACTGATTTTAAATATTTTTGTGTTTTTCATGGCTCTTTTACAGCTTGAAAACCATTTAATTAAATACAAAAGAAAGCAAGCACTATTGACTGCTCTTTGTCCTTGTAACACACTAGAAAGGAAGGAAGGAAGGAAGGAAGGAAGGAAGGAAGGAAGGAAGGAAGGAAGGAAGGAAGGGAAGGGCAACCATGGCCACCCTCCACTGAACAGGTAAAGAAACACGGGACCGTCCATTCAGCAGGACAATGAAGGCCACTGGGTTGTCCAAGGTCAAATTTGTAAAAAACGAACCAAGCCAGACCAAAATCACAAGTTTCCAGACACTCTACCCTCTACTTTTTCCAGTGAGGTGCCTCTGACGTCATCAATCTATCCTGCTAGGAAAAAAAATCTATTATTTATGCTAATCCTATTAATATCTAAAAATGAAAGGAAGTATTGGAAGAGGATGACAGGCCCCATCTGGGGATGTTCCACATCTGTCTGAAGCTTTAAAAACACTTCCTCATGCTACTAAACCTGGGCTAATCTCAGACTCTCCATGAAGTCACTGAAAAACAGGCATAAAAAGGATATTAAAATGCTAACTAGGAAATATGAATGCTAATCTAAAACCAACAGCCAGCCTTGGAGCTCAAGAAGATTCCAGAGGAATTCCCACTGAAGATGGGAGGAAGACATTATACGAGCATCCTTCTGGAGCCGCATATCAATAACCAACTGGAAACTTAATTAAATTTCACTCACAATAATAAGAAAAATATCAACATGCTAGATATAAGCCTAACTTAAGGAATGTTCCGGCTCTTTGAGAAGAAAGCGTTTGTCCAGGGACAGAGGCCAACTTAGTTACACTGAGACATCGGGTTCCTTTTAAGCATCAAGAATAGTAAGAGGTCAAAGATTAAGAAATCCCCTGGGTCCAGGAGCAAGGCAAGGAAGCTGATGGTCTTAATCTCCTCACTAGTAAGTTTCTATAAAGAGGGTATTAGAGTAGTATTTCCCTCTTAACAGAAGGGGCACAGACCAGAAAACTTACTGGATGCTGAGGGCAAGGCAGTCGGGGTTGAGGTTTTGATGGTTTTGACCCTCTGACCTACTGTTATTCCACTGACTCATCCTATCTCCTAGCCATGTGAAGGTGTCTGTCTGTTCAAAGTCTCTGTCTGTCCTGGGTAGGCAGAAGGCCTTGGGAGACGAGAAGGAAGCAGCTTGTTTTGTAGTGTTGGAGTTGGACACGAAGCCTGACAGATTGCTCATGTGGCATAAAACCAGTCTCTCCCTTTAAAAATGTGTGAGTGTCTATGTGTGTCTCTATGTCTGCACATGCTTAGAGATCTATGGATAGATGTTTTTGACCGTGTCTTTCTGTGTACATCTGGATCTACAGGTTCCTCCCACTCACTCTGGTACATTGCCTCACATAAGATGTACTTTAAGAGGTGGCCTAGAGGACAGGTGTCCATATAATGGGAGTATCACAAGAGAGGCTGGAGGGAGGGCATTGAAAGCCATCATGGGGGAAAGCAACAGTGACTCCAGTCTACTACTCTGTGCCCCATGTTTCCAGCACAGCCCTGCAGACACAGTGCCAAAAACAAAGGGCTAACAGTGGTCACCATCTCGTTGTGCCTTTGCAGCTCCCAGAGGGGAGGTACACAGACCGGAGGACTCTGTCAGCACCACTGGGTCTGGGCGACCTCATGGGCCCTGTACTCATCTGTTACCCTCTGACAACGACAAAGTGACGACTTCTGGAGAGTCAAGGAGGCTCAAGAGTTCTGCCTCACTCTCCACTACAATTCCCTGCCATACAAAGGTGAAGGTGGGGGGAGTTATAGCCACTGCTTGGATGAGTGCCCAGGAACCCCTCATCACACCCCTGTATCCCAGAGCAGGTCTGGATTCTTCCACATGTAGCTCAGTACCACTCCTTACAAAGAGCCCAGCTCCAAAGATGTAAAAATGAAGCAGAAGGCAAGGGCACTGGTTACTCCAGTTACTGATCCACCTGAGGACCAGGAGTCTCTGTATACACAGCCTCCAGGCTAAACAGTGTCTAGCCTGAATTTCAGCTTCCTTAGATGCTAACCCAAGGGGACTTGGGCAAATTTCTGCTCTTCTCAGGCCCTTCAATTTCTCTTCTATAAACTATGCATAATAGATACCTTGCAGTATACATGCGTGTATGTAAAGGGTCAGAATAAGATATAAAAATGTTTTTATTAGGATTAACACCCTTAAGGCAATGAGATGGTTCAACAGAGAAAGGCACCTGCCACCAAGCCTGACAACAACGGAGTTGTATTCCTGGGACTCATGTGATAGAAGGAGAGAACAAACTCCTTCAAGTTGTTCTCTGACTGCTATACCTGTGCCATTACACATACCTACCTACGCACACACACACACACACACACACACACACACACACACACACACAAATGAATGTATTCTCTTAAAAGACTGACAATCTTTTGGAATAATAGTATCACTACTCATTAGCAGTGATACACAGACCCTAAGAAATCAGGACAGGCAATAATATAAGATTACATGGTCATTACAAAGATAACGACTAAAACTAAAATCAGATTATAAACCTTTCTAATCACCCAAAGAAATGTACAGAAAATACAGTAAACAAAACAGGCCATATAGTAAGCAGTGTATTTTAAAGCTTAACGAACAGGAGACATAACATAAAGCGAGACCACTAACACCAACCATAACTGTCAGAGTAAAGATTCTTGATGTCCCCAGTACAAGGAAAGCCTAAATAATTTTTTTCAATTTTGCACATAGTTCATCAGCTGTATAGATTTATATGGAGATTTCACTGAACGAAGGGAGTTTTGGACATGAGTATCAGGGCAAGTGTTCTGGTTTGTATGTCTTCCTTTTATCCCTCCCAGCCACTCGCAGCACCTCTGGATATGACTGTACTTTGTTTGGTTTTTAAATTTTTTGTTTTTGCATATTTTTGTGGTGTGTGTGTGTGTGCATGCACACACAGGAATGTGTGTATGCATGTGGGGAAGCCAGAGGTCAACCTGGTTTCTTCCTCAATTGCTCTTTAATTTCTTTTAGGAAATAGAGGCCTCACTAAACCTGGGGAGCCATGATTCAACTAGCCTAGCTGACAAATGAGCATCTGGCGGCCTCCAGTCTGACCCCACAGTGCTGGGATTGCAGGTTCGTGCCTCCATGTTGAGCTCTTACATAGGTGCTAGACATCTAAATTAGGTCCTCAAGCTTGCACAACGGGCACTCACTGACTGAACCATCTCCCAGGCCAGCATGATCGTGTTCCAAGAGAGGCTCTTTACTAAGATAAATTAATTGAGTGAAAATGAAGTGCCTAGGTTAGGCCCTAATCCAATATGACTAGTGTCCTTGAGAAGAGATTGATTACTTGGGGATGTAGTTCAGTAACTTTTTCAGCATGCATGAGGTCCTAGGTCCGATTGCTATAGGAGGTAGGGAGTGGGAGTGGGGGTGGGGAGATTAGGAGGCCATAAAAATTGTTCAGTTTACCAACTGTTTGCCATGCAAGCTGAAGGAACCTGCGTTTGAATCCACAACACCCATTAAAAAAAACACAGATGTGGGAGCATATTACTAACCCCAGCATTAGGGAGGAAGTGAAGGGAAGGTCCATGTTGCTTGCTGGCTAGCCAGTCCAACCTAACCAGTGAGTGCCAGGTTCAGTGAGAAGCCTTGTCTCAAGCACTAAGGTGACTAGTGCTGGAAGAGTCAGTGGTAAAGCACTGTCTTGCATGCATGAGGGGTTCAAATCCAGCACCACAAAAGAAATAAATTAAGTGGAGGGCGATGCATAATTAACAAAAACTCAGGATCAGAAATTGGGGTTCAACCTGAAGATCTGAAAAGCAAAACAGCCAGCCACTGGCTCTTACCTCGACCTCAGTCCAAAAATGGTGATCCTGCCTCCAGGAATCTCAGAATGAGACTGTGTCTGAGAGCTGTCTCTCCCCCGTTTTATATTTCTCTCTAGGGCTGGGATGAAAGGTGTGCACCACTGGGCTTAAAGGCCTGCAGCCACCCAATTTCTGTGGCAACTAGTGTGGCTATTGGGATTAAGGGTGTGTCTTACCATAACCTGGTCTGTAAAGCTGACCAGTGGGACTGTTATACTCAGACAGTCTTTATTTATTAAAATACAATTGAAACACCACTACAGGAGAGCCTGCAAGAAGGCTCCGTAGTAAAAGCACTTGCTGCCAAGCCTAGTGACCTGAGCTAAATCCTGGGACCCAGATGGAGAAGGAGAGAATCAACTTCCATATGTGTCTATGGTACTTAGCTGCTCCCCACAACAACACATACAAGCATACATACATGCAGGAATCTCATACTTGAAAAATGTTGAGAGCAATTGAAGAAGATATATTACATAAACCTCTAGTCTCCACATATCAGTATGAGCACATATGCCCATGCACATACATGCATACACACACACACACACACACAAACACACAGGCATGCACACATGCACATATTTGAGAGACTAGGAAACAGATACAAGGGAAGACCATGTGAAGACATGTGGTTTCTAAAGAAACCAGCCTAGCTGGCACCTTGCAATCAAATTCTAGTCTTTAGAACTCCAGGGGTAAAATTCCTCTCTCTGTACCCTTCAATACAAAGTTACAGAGAGGAGGCCCAAATGACTGACCTGCACAGAAGCAAAAGAGGAAGACGGAGCAACAGATGCACTCAGGAGTGCCAGAGGCCCAAGTGACCTACTTGCCCAGGATCTGGGAGCGATCTATCTGGGAATGGTGATCAATTGAACTGTGGTCTTTCCTCTACCTTGAGCCTTGGGCCTGCTTGCGCCTGGAATCTTTGCTCTGCCTACACCTGAAGGAGCATTCAGCTGAGCCTCAACATAAATCCATCCACACTGAACCTCATAGAAGAAGAAAGTGGGAAGTATCCTTGAACACATTGGCACAGAAGACCATTCCTAAATGTAATCCCAGTAGCACAGACAGTGAGAGGAACAACTAATAAAAGGGACCTCCTGAAACCAAGAAGCTTGGGTAAGCAAAGGACATGGTCAAAAAGACAAAATGGTTACCTACAGAATGGGAAAAAAATCTTCACCGACCCCACACCGGATAGAGGGCTGATCTCCAAAATATACAAAAAACTGAAACTAGACATCAAACTACCAAACAATCCAATTAAAAATAGGGGTACAGATCTAAAGAGAGAATTCTCAACAGAAGACTCTCAAATGGCAGAAAGACACTTAAGGAAATGTTCAACATCCTTAGTCATCAGGGAAATGCAATCAAAACAACTTTGAGCTACCATTTTACACCGATCAGAATGGCTAAGATCAAAAACACTGATGACAGCTTATGCTGGAGAAGATGTAGAGTAAGGGGAACACTCCTCCATTGCTGGTGGGAGTGCAAACTTGTACAGCCACTGTGAACATCAGTATGGTGATTTCTCAGAAAATTAGAAATCAATTAGCATATATCCAAAAGAGGTACAATCACACAAGAACATTTGATCAACTATGTTCACAGCAGCATTATTAATAATAGTCAGAACCTGGAAACAGCTTAAATGCCCTTCAATCAAAGAAAAGATAAAGAAAATGTGGTACATTTACACAATGGAGTACTACTCAGCAGTGAAAATCAACATTTTGAAATTTGCAGGTGAATAGATGGAACTAGGAAAAAAATCATACTGAGTGAGGTAATTCAGACCCAGAAAGACAAATATAATATGTACTCACTCATTTTTGAGTTAATCTTGTACCCTGCCACATTATTGAAGGTGTTTATCAGCTGTAGGGGATCCCTGGTAGAATTTTTGGGGTCACTTATGTATACTATCATATCATCAGCAAATAGCGAAAGTTTGCCTTTTTCCTTTCCAGTTTGTATCTCCTTAATCTCCTTTTGTTGCCTTATTGTTCTAGCTAGGACTTCAAGCATTACTATATTGAGTATATATGGAGAGAGTGGACACCCTTGTTCCTGGTTTTAGTGGAATTGATTTGAGTTTCTCTCCATTCAATTTGATGTTGGTTGTTGGTTTGCTGTATATTGCCTTTATTATGTTTAGGAATGTTCCTTGTGTCCCTGTTCTCTTCGAGACCTTTACCATGAAGGGGTGTTGGATTTTGTTGAAGGCTTTTTCAACATTTAATGAGATGATCATGTGGTTTCTGTTTCTTTCAGTTTGTTTATAAGTGGATTATGTTGACGGATTTTCATATGTTGAACTATCCTCTGCATCTCTGGAATGAAGCCTACTTGAGAAGAGATAAAGAAAATGTGGTGTATTTATACAATGGGATACTATTCAGCCATTAAAAAACAATGACAACCTTAAATTTGCAGGCAAATGTACAGAATGAGAAAAAAAAAACAGATTCAGAAAGACAAATACAGTATGTACTCACTCATAAGTGGATACTAGGCGTAAAACAGAGGATAACCAGCTTACAGTCCACAACCCCAGAGAAGTTAGAGCCCTCTTCCAGAAAGAGATGGAAGCAGATGCCGAGATCCACAATTAACCACTGGGCCAAGCTCCAGGTGAAGAGATGGACGAGTGATAATATGAACAAAGGGGTCAAGACCATGATGGGCAAACCCACAGGATCAATTGACCCAAACTAGTGGAAGATCACTGACTCCGGATTGACAACTGGGGAACCTGCATAGGACTGAACTAGGTCCCCGAATACAGGTGACAATGGCGTGACTTGGGCAGTATATGAGGTCACTGGCAGTGGGACCAGGATCTAACTCTAACACATAAACTGACTTTGTGGAGCCCATTCTCTATGGAGAAATACCTTGCTCAGCCTAGGCATGGGGGCGGTGGCCTGGTCGTGCCTCAATGAGGTGATAGGACAGACTTAATTGACTTCCCAGGGGAGGTCTTACCCTCTCTGAAGAGCGGATTGGGGGGTAGGATGGGGGGAAGGGGAGGAGCAGGAGGAGAGGAGGGAGGGAGAACTGGGATTGGTATGTAATGAATAAATAAAATTTTAAGAATGTTACAGAGCACATTTTCTGGGCCCCACAGGCAAGGAAGATGGCACAACAGTTGCCCAGCTAGTTATACAGTCTGAGAGCGCAGCTGACAGTGAGAAGCAGACCTGTCCCCACTCCCATCCCCATAGAGCCTACAGCCATGGAGTTGGTGACATGAAGCATAAGCAGGGTCCTGCCAGGTGCTGAACTCCAAAGGATAGCAGATGGGAAGAGGGGACCTAGAGTTTAGAACATCTGGACGACCAGGGCCTGGTGGTAAACTGTGATACACAGGAAACTCAACGAGGCAGAGATGAACTTGATCCTGTCCAAAGTTCAGGGCTCTCACCCCTTACTCTACCTAACACAAGCAAGGATGTCATTCTGATCACGAGACCCACGGCACTAGCCAGAAAGTGACCAGGGAAACAATTAGGTGGGTCTCCTCTCTTTCAAGTTG
Source organism: Ondatra zibethicus (assembly GCA_004026605.1). NCBI lineage: Eukaryota > Metazoa > Chordata > Mammalia > Rodentia > Cricetidae > Ondatra > Ondatra zibethicus. The sequence goes on along the minus strand of PVIU01005636.1, from coordinate 81,134 downwards.
TATCAGGCCAGAAATATCATCCCATGTGATGAGAACACAGCCCAAGTGGCATTCTGGTCAGAGCTGACAGATTAGCTTCCAGGCAGAAGCCAATCTCTACATATGACCAGCATCACACAGGGAACAATGTGTCAAATTACTATAGATTGAGCATTCTTCAGATGCAAAGCATGGGACTAGAAGAGTTAAGGATCTCAGATTGGGGAGGGGGGAGTTGATAATATTTATATACAGGTCACTAGCTCTTTGGGGGATAGAAACCTGAGTCCAAAACCCAAGCTCACTTATCCATCATACATATATATGTATGTATGTGTATATATATGTATATATATATATATATGTATATATGTATATATATATATATATATATAGAGAGAGAGAGAGAGAGAGAGAGCGAGAGAGAGCTTAAAGGTAATTATACACAACATCAAACTTTATAACAGGTTGGTTTTTTTTCACTGATGATAATGTCATTGTTCAACATGTTCTGGGGTTTGGAGCATTTTGGATTTCAGACGTTCAGGTCAGGCTTGTTCAGCCCCTGTGTAAATCTTCATGGATGTTGGATTTCTTTTAAAGAATGAAAATTTCATTTTTAATTGACATTTGATGAGAAATCCATGACAGATATTCAGCTGGCCAGATTCATAATTCCTGCCTGTCTCTCACAGAATCTCTTGGCAACCATTAGACAAAGGACAGCAGGATGTGTAAAGAAAGAGAAACACACGGCAGAAGCCTCTTAGTAGTGAAGGCCAGGGGTGTTCTCCAAAGATGCATGGCTAGTTCTCAAAAGGGAATGCTCTAATTGGCAGGGACACACTGTGGAGCTGGTGGCCCTGGGCAGAGGAGCAGAAACTATCAGAAGGTCCATGGTCCTTCACTGGCAGGCAGCCTGCCTCAGATCAGGCCTGTGAATGTCCTGGTGTCTGGGACTGACTGCCAGGGCAAGGAGTATGCTGGTGGAGAGCAGAACCCCAGGAATGTGGCAGTAAATGCTCAAATGCACATCAAAAGGAAGGAAAACAAACCATCCCTGTACATCAAAGGCACACTGGGAAAGGTACATAAGAGAACAGAGCTCCCAGGTTCCTCAGGAGCACACCACCCCAACTTTGAACAAAAAGGTTACTGGGAAAGCCCAGGCACTTAACATCAGAAGGGCTCACAAGCTTGCCAAAGCCCAGCTCAGGTTCTGGTTGTGCATAGTACCGAGAATATATGGTAATCAGAAACCCTAGACCAAGCCTTGAGGTCCCCCTGGCATAGCAGCTCCATCAGTCCGGATCCTGGCAGAGGGACAGGATGCATCAGCAGGTTCTCTGCTCCTGCTAGGGACACCACTAGCCTGCTGCTGGGCCAGGATGGCAGAGTGGGCTTTACTGGTCAGGACATGGTGTAAAGAAGATAATATCTTTATGGGTTAAGGGAAAGGTACAATAGTAAATTTGAAGCTATCCCATCCTCAAAATGAGGGATACCTCTCTGTCCCCAAAGGGGGACTCAGTGAAGTGGAAAGACCCACCATTTTGTTTCCATGAGAGCAAGAAACACCTCAACAAAGGACTTGACCCTGGTGGTCCTGAGACAGGGTGAGGACCAGAGTAGGAACCAGAAGATCCTGTCACAGAATAATGTCCATGCTGATGGACCTCAGAAAAATGGTTACCATAGAGGACAAATCCAAAAACAACAACAACAACCACACACGCACACATACACAGATGGGGGTAGGGGTGGGGTTGGGGATGTAGCTCAGTGGTAGAATGCTTGTTTAGTGTGTGCAAGGCCCTGGGTTTGATCTCTAGTACAGAAAAGAAATAGAGGAAGTTAAGGGAGAAGAGAGGAGGGAAGGAGAGAGACTAGGAGGGGAGAGGAAGGAAATGAATGTGTTTACCCTTTATAACTCAGTGTGTCCACTCCAGCCCTTTGAACCCACTTTCCAGAAGCAATTCTAGAAGAGGTTACAAAGAGATCGCTAGGGAGCAGGTGCTGGCCATATCTTTATGGATGAGGCAAGCTCCTTTGGATAGACAAGGTGTGAATTCCCTTACAGCTTTCTGTTCAAAGTGTGGAACACAGACCAGCATTACCTAGGAGCTCATCAGAAACACAATACCTTGGGCCCTATTTGTGAGTGTTATGGCTTAAATACAAACCATCCTTCCACAGGATCGTATTTTTAAAGACTTAGTCCAAAGCTGGTGGTTTTGTTGTAAGCAGTTGTAGAACCATTAGGTGGTAGAGTCTAGATGAAGGAAGTAGGTTGCTGGGGTACAGGCACTGAGGATTATTGCTTGGCCCTACTCTCAGTCAATCTCTCTACTGCCTTGTTGACCAAGGTATAAGGCTCCCATTTGGCTCCCATTGCCAAGAACTCTGCAGTACCTTCCATACCATTATAGACTGTGCTCTCGCAAGCCCACCAGCCAAAATGTCCGGTATTCTGTCATGGTGAAGAGAAAAGAAATGACATAGAGAATCAGTACCAGGAGTGGGGTCACCACTGTGATAAAAGTGATCATCCAATTCTCAGGCCTTTAGAACCAAAGAGGGATATGGAAGTTTTTGGAGCTGTCCACTAGAGAAGCCTTGATGTGCTGGACACAGAGCTTACTGCCATCCTGGAAGCGTCACAGTGCGCCAGAACACAAACCTGAGTGGTGAAGACTGAACTCATGAGGTTTCACAAGGAAATGAGGGCTCTGTGGGGAATTCAGCTAGAGGTCTCTCCTGGTGCATTTTGACATACAATCCGGATGTTCTGCCCGTGTTCTAAAATTCTGAGTGAGGCTGAAACTAAACCAATGGACTACTTGGTTTGGCAGAGGAAATTTCAAGGCAAGTTAGTATTCGGGCCACGGCATGGTTATTGTTCACTGTGGTTAGCCAAGTTTACAGTGAGGAACCTCACTAAGAGGTGGAAAGAACGAGGCAGAAAGATTGCGGTTTAGTGAGGAAAGGAACGTGGAGGAGTTTTAAAGCTGTGGACAAGGTAGGTGCAGACAAAGCTAAACAATGTGGCTCTAGTTGTTAAAGAAACTGGAATCATGAAAACGAAACCTTCCAGGTTGTGTTGGGGGAAATGGGAAAGGTACTTTGAGGCCACTGGGGCTGCCATGAGGACCAGATGCCAGGCACGGAGCAGCAGGGCTCAGTGTTTCCTCTGGGAATTTTGGTCTTGCTTGGGTCCAGCCTTTCCTTGTGATGCTACCATCCCTTGAGTTTAGCATAGTAATGTTTACTGTGTGGTGTTGAAACTTGCAAGCATGTACAATAACTTGTTTGACTGTATAGGGGCTTACAGTTAAGTGTTGCCTTGAGTCTCAGAAGAGACTTTGGACTTTTGTGTCCTGTTGGGACAGTCAGGACTATGAAGGACTTTTGAAGTTGGGTTGAATACATTTTGCATTATAACACATGAGGCCAGAAATGAAATGTTGCAGTTTGAAAGTGAAGTGCTACCAACCTCATGCCTTTAAACACTTGATTCTCACTTGGTGGCCCTGTTTGGGCAAGCTGTGTAGCCTTTAGTAGGCAAGATACAGTTGGAGGAAGTGGATCACTGGGTGAGACATGGGGCAGGAGATAAGCATTGAGATTAGTCGGCCCCTTCTAGTCCAATCTCTCTGCTTCCTGATCCTGCTGGCTAATCTTGGTTGTCAGCCTGACTACATCTGGAATCAACTAAAACCCAAGTTCCTGGGTAATTTTATGGGGGGGGTTCTAATCATACTATTTGAAGCAGAAGACCCACCCTAAATCTGAGTCACACTTTCTGTTAGTAGCCCACATAAAAGGCCACCGAAGATGGAAACTTTGATTTTTCCTTGTCTTCACTCTCAGAGGCAAGACCAGCTGTCTCGTTGCTGTGGCATTCCCTCACTAATATGACAACAATTTCTTTGGGATGCCGAGGCAGACTGAAGACCCACAACTTTCTAGGAGCCCTCAAGGATTCCACTGTCAGATTGGGACTGGTGAGCCAGCTAGCATTGTGGACTAAACAACTCCTAGATCCCTGGCCCTCCCGCTGCAAGACAGCCATTGTTGGGTGACCTAGTCCTCATCCTCTGAGCCATGCTAATAAATCCCCTCTTAATGTACATGTTCATATGTGTTCTGTCAGTTCTGTTCCTTTAGAGAACCCTGACTAGTACACTAATCAGGAAGATGGGAGGGATCCGAGCCACACACTCTGCCACGATAAACTTTGCCATATCACCATTGCCATGATGAACTGTAGCCTCCAAAACTGTGAGCCAAATCCCTCCTGCCCCGCCCCCACCAACAAGTGTTCCCGTCATGTATTCTGTTATTCTATCACAGTGACCAAAAAGGTAATTATCCAGTGAGGGATCTGAGTTGGAGCCCTCTCTCCAGAAAATGAGAGCTTGCTCAACTTTAAAACACCATAACTTAAAACCGCCCATCTTGAAACAGAACAGACCCAGTCATCATCAAGGGCTAAGAGCTGAGAGGGCACTGACTTCCTGCAGTTAGACCATCGCAGAATCTCTGCTTTTACCAAACTGAGCCCTACCTGTTAAGTCAAGATTTATAGAAAATGAAGAGGAAGTCAAGAAACTCCAAATGCTTAGTTATTCTGCTTTCTCTTTCTGAGTGTGCTATTTTCCCATACCTATCTAATCAGCTTTAGAACACTGTATAGAGTTCATTTTCAGAAGCTCCACTCTGTGGTTGGTTCATGGCTCATACATACACAGATAAGTGTTGTCACACTTCCAGGCAAAGTCATGTGGTGGGGCTTAGTGGAAGGTGAGGGTGGCATGTCTGTGTCTATGAGTTCAATCACATCACAGTGAAGTGTCAACACACACATCAGTGACACTTGCTGAAGCCACTCGGACAAAGAGAATACCCGGTAAGTTTTTGCAAGTGGGTTTTGATCCCACTGCTGAGCCTACCCACCTCATGGGGATTTACTCCACCTTTAAAAGGAACAGAAGGATCCTAGTAGTTCCTGCTATAGGTCAACAGAGGCTTTTGGATCAGTGAAGTGAGCTAAGATTCTTGCACATATAAACGCAGAAAATGAACTTGTGAAAACAGAGCAGGAGAGGTAACTCAGTCCAGTGCTTGCCTAGCACACACAAAGCACTGGGTTCCATTCCCCGCACTGTCTCAGATCAGATGTACTGGTACACATCTGTAAACTGATAATGCAGGAGGCTGAGGCAAGAGGATCAGAAGGCAGCCTGACCTACATGATCCTGTCTGAAAACACATACACACACATACATACACACACACATACATACACACACATACGCACACACACACACACACACACACACACACACACATACATACATCTCTACCTTTTTTCTCCCAGCCCTCATCTGTCCAAAATTCATGCTTTAATGATCTCTCCCAACTCTGTCCTATTTAGAGCTCAAAGGATCGAATATACTTATTTATACTAATGTGTGATGGACAAAGTTCAAATAATTGCCCTAACAACGAATGATTAGTCTTCAATTAAAATCGGTGCATGCAGTCAATGTCCTTGGTTCATTCCCTACTGCTGTAGGAATCCATCTGGATTGAGGTTTCCCTTGCCCGCTGATGCCGACTACTCTTCTCTTTCTTCTACCCACTTTCCACAACTGGACCAGTCTGTCCTGTCCAGAGGCAGCCTTTGCAGTGGTGTCAGAGGCTAAACCCTAAATGCCAGGTTTAAGTTTCCTATGCCTTTACTCATAGGGACCTGCGAACAGCCTCAAGAGACACACAGTACACCACTCCTATTTCGAGAAATCTGAGACATGGAGGCCAAATCATTTGCCCACAATCTCACAGTTAGTACGTGACAGAGCCAGTATTCAAACCTGGCACTCTCTGAACTCTGAACCACATCCGACTCCTCTGTGGATGAGAGAGATGGGGAGTGTGCATGCATATGCTGGAGACGGAGCTCACTCTATGCTGAGCTGCACCCTCAGCTCTGTCTCAGTCCTTTCTACTTCCTTTCTTGCTCCATGAGCCTGCCTGGAAGCATGGGTCCTCTCAGTGTGGCCCAGCCTGTTTCCCAGCTCTGAAAGGACACCTGTCTTCTCTGACTCTGGGTCACCAAAGCCATCACAATTCCACTTCCTCCATCTTTTTGGTCCCAGATAGCATTTTTCCTTAGGGAGCAGACCTCTCCCATGCCTGCTCCCAGTAAGTAGACACTGCCTTCTCTGCCTTCGCAAGCCCCTGTTCCTCTGAAGCACCTATGGTGGTGCTGTGCCCTGAAGGTCCTCCCTCTGCTTCTGGGAAAGGATGTCTTTGTGCTGCATCCCATAGCCTACAGGACCTCATGCAATAGGTTCCCAGGTCACAGCTCCCTTCCAAATCCAAGAGACTTTTGAAATGTATTCTCTAGAGTAATATGTTCGTGTTGTAACATGAGATGAAGGTCCAGGAACAGCTGGACATCGCTGGTTACCATGTTTTGTGGTTCATGTACCCATACCCTGCATGAGAATCATGGAAAGATGACTCCACCCTCTAGTCTGGTGAGCTCAACCTATGGGTGACAGAGGTGTGTCTTGCCTGCTCCATCTCTGTAGACTGTTGCATGGCAATAGACATGCTTTTTCTTTTTGGAGGGGTTTTTAAGACAGGATTTCCATGTAGCTTTGGGGTCTGTCCTGGAACTCACTCTGTAGACCAGGCTGGCCTTGAGCTCACAGAGATCCACCTGTCTCTGCCTTCTGAGTGCTGGGATTAAAGGCGTGCACCAGAACCGTCCAACCATGACTTTTTGAGCAACTTACTGCCCCTGGTATAGATCTTTCCTCTTGCTCCTCTGGTACCCATCATCCCTACTCTGACCCTCAGTGTCTAAGCACCCTCTCTTCAACTCTCCTGCTACTTCTGCAATTGTTTCCCATGGAATTTTATTGATACAGCCCCAGTGACGGAATTCACACGTAGCAGCCCTGGAAACCTGTTACCAAAGTTGGGGGTCACAACCTGTGTCGCAAGTCAGGTCTGGCCACACTTTCTCAATAAACCACTTAAAAGAGCCAAACTAAAAGTAGAAAGCCAACAAAATAGACATACTCAGTATGGTTGCATGGAGAAAAGGGACAAATAGACCCAGTGGATCTGTCTTTGGGATACAAAAATGAAATCGAAGTCTGAATACAGAGTCAAGGATGTACTCATCCTAGCCTTCCCAGTCAAGTCGTGGTTTGCCCACCACTGACCTGTCATCACTTGGGCTTCAGTCCCCTCCTGCAAGATGCTCTGACAAGCCATTAGAATTCTGTGAACACTCATCTGAGAGACAAGTTCCCCTATGGCTGGTGCTTTTTCTGAGGAGATTCCCATTTCACTGGGGGTCTACTGTTCCAACAGTCTGATCATCCTATTGAGAGACACAAAGTGTATCTTTAGAATGTTGTTCATTTCTGCCAGGCCGGTAACAAACCCAGGACAGGATGACATTTTGCTGACCACTTCCTCCTAGCATGGTCAGTAGCTCCTTCCACAGTGACATCTGATAAGAAATAGCTAGCTAGATGGAGATGCAGGAGACTAAGCTTCTACCTCGACCCTAGCCCATCTCGGTGACAGGTCACCTATGCCCAGCCACTATTTGAGACAGGCCCCTGAAAGAAACAGGAAATGCTTGCAGCTCATGAAACTACAGTGAAGCCACCTCCTCAGTCAATAAATGGCTGGGGACAGGCCTGAATTCTGAAAGGCAAGGCCTGCCATCCTTGAAGGTTGACAGGAGATGTCACCTTTTTTTTTTCCCTAAGTATCCACCTTTGCCTTTCAGTAGGAAGATGCTTCTGCTCAGAGCCATGCTTCTCTGGCAGCTGCTGGCCAAATCTCTTTCAAAATCTGCTAATGGCTTTGTGTTCCGTTGGTGCCTGACACGCGTCAGGAAGAAACTTATGTAACTGGAGATGATCAGAAGGCAAGGCTTCAAGCAGAATGCTTCCCAAAGTTCTCTGCTCTGTCCAATTTGGGGCTAAGTTTTTTAACAAATCAGCATTTCCTGGCTCCTGATGATGGGAACTTTCGCAGGTGTAAAATTTCGCCTTCAGTTAAAGGCAGACTCTTCGGAACGGCAGCAGGGATCGTTGGTACCTGCCAGTCAGCTGCCCTCATTCCTTCACATCTCCTGCAGAAGAGCCATGGGGAATACAGTGGAAGAAGGGAGGACAAAAATGGGAGAGGCAGAGGATGAAGAGGAGCACTGGGAAATGTCTCCTGGACATGGCATGGCTGTTGTGCTCATGAACTCAAAGGAACTATGGTTACCCACACAAGCTGTGACCTGTCAACATCCCATTGCAGGGTAGGATGGGGCTCCCCGAGACCCCACCCCTCCCTGAGGAGCTGTTGGCTGCTGCTGGTTGTCGGAGGAGGGAAGAGTCATTTTCTCCGGTGGTGTAGCCACTGGCATGCTGCCCAAACTCTCATAAATAACCTCCCACCTATGTTCATGCAGGTACCTCTAATTAGATAGTGAGTTCCCCACCTCCGTGTGTGTGTGTGTGTGTGTGTGTGTGTGTGTGTGTAAGTGTGTTGGGGGTGACACACACAGAGACTGACAGAGAAAGAGTGGGAGTCAGCTGAAAAAGAAAGACAAAGGGTTCAGTGGCTCAGAGAAAATGGGAGGGGGATGAGAGAGGGTAATGAGGGTGTGGACATGGCTAAAATACATTATAAACATGAATGATCAAATAATATGTTTTCAATGTAAGAGCCATCCTTGGACATATGATGATAAAGACACCTAAGTAGCCAACAAACACATTTAAAGATATTCAGCCTCAATAGCCAACAGGAAGATGCAAATTAATTACAATGGGAGCCCAGAGAGATGGCTCAGCAGCGAAGAGCACTTGCCGCACAATTATGAGCACTGGAGTTTGGATTCCAGCACCCATAGAACAAGCAAATGTCTCACAAACACCTATAACTTTAGTTTCGAGGGATCTAACACTCTCTTCTAGCCACAACAAGCATGTGCAAACAACACACACACACACATTAAATATTTTAGAAGGAGGGGGAAGGAAGAGGAGGAAGGGAGGAAGAGGAGGAAAAGAGAGAAGGAGGAGGAAAAAAGAAGAGGAAGAAGGGGAGAGAAGGAGGGGAAGAGGAGCACCATCACAGGGGCACGGAGTAGAAAGTCAAAAGGCTGCTTATAGCAGTATGGGTGTGGAGCGCAGAGGACGGCATTGTGGTAACTTCCTGGAGTGATGGGGATGCTCTTCATGCTGTCCATGTTTGACCCGCACAGGGATCTGCTTTTGTCAAAACGTAAGAAATGGTCCTTGAGATATGTGCACTTGATGGTACAGAAATAGTCCAGGCTGAACACCCTGAATCTGTGAATCCAACCCCTGAATGTTCCAATTTCTTCAATTTTCTGAGCACCAACATGATGCCACAAATGGAAAAAATCCATACAATGAGGTTTTTTTTTCCCCACGTAGAAAATTCCTAAAAACTCTTGTAGAAAACTACCCATATTCAGCTGTGCATACAAGGTACATACATCTGAAGCAAATGGACTTTAGGCTTAGACTTGGGTCCCACCCTCATGTCATTATGGACATGCAAATATTCCAAATCCCAGGGGAACTTGACAAGAAAAAATAAGTAAGCATAAACATTGCACTGCAGTTGACCTCTGAGTTCTCAAGTGTCTGAAGTGAAGGGCATGGCTGTTTTCAAGTTTGAAAGCTTCAAGAAGCAAGACAGAAGGGAAAACGCATTAGAAGCAGGTGCAATAACATGTTCCTGGCAGTGTCCAGATGATGAGTGTATAAGCATGTTATAAAATTCTTTCAACTTTCCCACTGTTTTAGACTTTTTTCATAATAAAATATTGGAAAAATATTGAAAAGACAAAAACAAAACACACACACACACTGTGAATCATTTTAAACTCAACCAAATGACTAACATTTAAAAGACCAGGGTCTAGAGATGGCTCAACCATTAACATCATTTGCTGCTTTTGCAGAGGACCAGAGTTTGGTTCCCTGCCCCCACTGGCCAGGGATTTCTGCAGCGCTATAAGGGTGTGTGTCCTTGTGTAGATAGTTATCAGAAGTGTTCTCAGTCTGTAAAAACACCTCAAAGTACCCATTAGGGTTTGAGATGTTTTCTGTATGCAAGCTATACTTTGATTTAAAAGGTCACGAAGTGAAGAGATAGCTCAGCAGTTAAGGGCACTTTACTGTTCTTGCAGAGAACTTGAGTCTGGTTCCCAGCACTCACGTGGTGGTTCACAACCACCTGTAATTCTTATTCCAGAGGATCCAGTATGCCTCTCTGACCTCCCAAAGCACAATACTTTTACACACACACACACCATAAAATAAAGTAGATAAATATAAAAATAATCAAAGTTATATAAAAACAGTTTGAGATCTTCAAACAACTTAGAGAGTTACTGAGTTTGAGGTTTTTTTTCCCTCCTTCATTTTAGACCTAGACAACCTAAAGTCACGGGCAATCCACTGCAGAGAGCTAACAGTGGCTTCACTAGCACCCGGTTAATAGCCACGTTTTCTAGGCAGTAGGAACTAGGGCTCAACAAGGTTAAGCAACTTGCCCAAAGCACCCAGCCAGTGAAGGCAAAGGTGTATCAAGGCCAGTATACCCAGCTCCTTGTGTTGCAGTACGTACACGGCACGGCCAGCCTCTGCAGCCTAACTGCCTTAATGCTGGTTCATCCTGAGCAAATCACAGCACAGGCCACAACATGCTATCTTCCTCTATCATATGGACCATTCACGATATACTTAGTTGTTCTGGAAGGGACACAATAAGCTGGGAGCCATAGAACTTATTTCCAATTGCTTCTAATGCATATACACCCCAAAAAATGAGGAGCTGGAAATATCTATTGACTCATTAAACTTGGAGGTTAAGGAGTGTAACATGGTGTTTAGATAATGATGTACCCAGATCCTCAAGCAATGCTGCCTAAGCTGCTTTCTTTCTGCTTCATTCTTACATGCTACCATGTATTAGCAAAGGTATTCATGGCAGCTTCAAGTTCATAGCCTTCCTATTTAGCAACCCAAGAGGGAAAGAACCTCTTTTTCAATTGCACAGGGGAGGGGAAAGGAAGTTTGTGAACCAGCTCGGGTTGCATGGGATTATGGGGATTTGAGTCAAGCCCAGGTTCAAACTATAAACCAAAGCAGCCTACCTCAATCCAAGTATTCACTTTCTGTTTCTCCACAGCTTCTTTGGTCTCCCAGAGAGAAACTGGAATTTTATTATTAGTACAAACTGAATAAGATACAAGCAACAGCTGGGCATGCTGGTGCATGCCTTTAATCCCAGCATTTGGGAGGCAGAGGCCATCGGATCTCTGAGTTTGAGCCAGTTTAGGCTAGAGAACTAATTCCAGGTCAGCCAGGGCTACACAGAGAAATCCTGTCTTGAAAAACAAAAACAACAATGCCGTTGGTGGCGCACACCTTTAATCCCACCCCCAGGATGCAGAGACAGGTGGATTTCTGAGAGCTTGAGGCCAGCCTGGTCTACATGAGCTAGTTCCAGGACAGGCTCCCAAGCTACAGATGAAACCCTGTCTCAAAACAAAAAACAAGCCAGGCGGTGGTGGCGCACGCCTTTAATCCCAGCACTTGGGAGGCAGAGGCAGGCGAATCTCTGTGAGTTCGAGGCCAGCCTGATCTACAAGAGCTAGTTCCAGGACAGGCTCCAAAAGCTACAGAGAAACCCTGTTTTGAAACACCAAACAAAAACAAACAAACAAACAAAAACAAAAAACCCAACAACAACAAAAAAGAAAAGAAAAACAACAACAACAAAGAAGATACAAGCAACAAAAATCTTCAGGAGGTTTCATATTGCTCCAAATTCAAGTGATATAACAGGATCCTACCATGTCAACAAGAAGAGAAGGCTGCAGATTTTAAATCTGACCTTCCTGCAGGCTCAAGTTCTCTCACACTTCACCTGACCACTCAGCAGCTAATCTCCCCGATCTGTTGTTCCACTCAGTCATGAAATATTACCTTGAAATCAAACACGCCTTTCAGTCCAAGCCAAAAACATCCAGCAAGAAATGAGGAAGCCAAACTCTAACCTCAATCTGACAATCCGTCCCTTATAGGCGCCTTTGCAGCATCCTAGCAAGACCTTCATGGGCTCTAGCCCAGAAGGCGTCCATATTCCCCAGTCAGAGGCCAGGTCCCTCTCCGGGTCCCTCTTGGAGATGTTCTGAGAGCCGTGACAGAGCTTTGGACCACCCCTGCCCTGGCAGCCATGTCTGAGAAACCAAAGCTTGTGCTGGGTGGTGGTGGTGGTGAACCAGTTTTGGGGACTGGAAATCACTCCTCTCCTCCGGGAGGGCGACACACGTAAGCTGCTCCAGCCATCACTTCCTGGAGTCCTTTACAGAGCCTAGCATACCCTTCAGACCTCCTGGCTCTCTCATGCATTCCTGACAAGCACTCTTAGATTTTCTTTTTATTGCGGTGTTGGCAACTGAACTCGAGGCCTTGCCTGTGCTAGGCAAGCACTCTGCCACTGAGTCACATCTCAGCCCTGATATTTTAAATAAAAATAAGAAAGCTGGGAATGTGACTCCATTGCTAGGGGGGGCCTGTCTGGCATGCACAAATTCCCAGCACCACATAAACTAGGAGTGTTAGAACATACCTGTAATCAGTCCCCAGCACTTGAGATATTAGAAAAGATCAGAAGTTCAAGGTCATCCTTAACCACTTTACATGTGTGGCTAGCCTGGGCTAAATAAGACCCTGTCCCAAAAACAATTTATTACCATTATTACTATTGTTATAATATACTCAGCCAACAAAGCCTATCAGGAAAAGGAACAATATTAGGATTCCACTTCTATGAGGCAGAAGAGTGAAATTTGTAGAGATAGAATGTTGGACGGTAGCTGCCAGGGGCTTGAAGAGGTGGGGAATGGGCAGCCAGTGTTGAATGGGGCAGTTTGGGTTTTGCAGGATGAGAGTAGCTATGGAGATTGGTGGAGGCGATGGCTGCAGAACAGCAGACATGCTCTGTGCCACTGTACTTTCAGAAACAGCTAGGATGGCATGTTTGGGGTGATGGCTGATTTATCATGATTTTAAAAACAAATAATAATAAGTGGGCACGGCAAATATGTTTTGAAAAGGGAAATAGCTAGAATGATGGTGAAATAACTAGGAAATATCTGGGTATGAACATGCAATAGGGGCTTGCATGGCTCAGTGGGTAAGGGTGCTTGCTACTAAGTGTGACAAACTGAGTTCAATCCTTAGGCCTCACATGGAGAAAGGAGAGCCAGCTCCTAGATCTTCCCTTCTCACCTCCACATGTGTCCATGGATCCACATGTGCTTGGGGAGCCACACTTGTATGCAGATCCACATGTGAATGTATGCCTGCCCTACCCCCCATGAATACATTTTCAAAAGCTAGTTAAGGCAGGAGACATTTTAAAGTGCTTTAGACCGGAATTTACAGATTAAAGGCATAAGAAATAGAAGCACCAGCTACGTCCTTTGGGCTGCGTCGGGAGTCTGCATCATGCTTCCTCTTGTCTCAGCTTAGGCACAGAGTGGACTCTGAGTGCCCACCAGCCCTTGTCTTCCATCTATCCTCCAAAGGCCCTGACATTCCCCACAGCTTCATCACACTGACAGCTGGAGCCCATGTGAGTCACACAGGCCTGGGACCTCAGGTAGGTTTCTCCACTCCTTGTCCAATGAACAATTCAAGCCCCTCCCTCTGAGGACTAGAAGGCCAGAGGAGTGTTCCCACAGCACGCTGCCTGGTGAAAAAGGCTTGCTTGGACGTGACACATGTCATGAACAATGCCCAGCCTCAAAGCTGTCCATCACCCTCAGGTAAAGAACCTGACCTAGTCTGACTTTACTGGCCTGTGTGAGTTGTGGGCATGGCCTGCACATCCCTTCCCACTTATTATTCACGGTACCCAGTTAGGTGCAGAAACATGGCCTGGACTGGTGTTTTTCTTAAAGAAACCTAGAAACAGTTGAGGTCATCTTTCCCTCAAGATGTACCATGACTTCATCTGGTACTGCTGAAGCAAAAGGAACCAAACATATGCACTGTTGGCAGCACCCAACCCTCTAGGAGAGTAGGGAACCTTGGGCCTCCCAGACTGAAGAATTCTTATGGCCCTCACGAGGTTCCCTCATTGATCTAATTTGGCAATGCCTCTTAGGCGTCTGGCTCTGTGGCCTGCTTGTTAGATAGGCAAACTTCACCCAGTGGTTAAAAGCGGTGTTTTTGCTATCACAAGGATGGTCAAACCTTCCTTTTCCCTCTGGATATCTTAAAATAGAATTAGGCATGGTGGCCCAAGCCTGTGATCCCACCCAGAACTGGGGAATCTGAGGCAGGAGGATCATGAGTCTGTTGCGTGCTTGAGCTACATTGTGAGTCTCAGGGCATCCTGGGCTACACAATGGCACACACACACACACACGAAAACATAGACCTACCTGTTATATTAAAAAAATGTGAGTGAAGGGCCCACAGCTTGCTTCCTCCTAGCCTGCACACCCTCCCCACCACAGGCCCACACTTCAGCTCCCATGCAGGTAAGAGCTGAGCCTCCTCTGGTAGACGAGCTGGAAACAGAACACTCTGAGGAAGGCTGGTTCAGACAGTCTTTCACTTTGCCGGACCCCAGGGTCCAGCTGTGGCCCCAGGATTTAGCAGTATGACAGAGAAGGTCATGTTACCCTTAGCCAGGCTCAGAGCTCCTATAGCCAAAGACACCTAGGGCCATGAGGTCCCTTCCCTGGATAGGGGCCATTCCTGGGGAGCAGTCAGCTTAATATGGGCACCAGAGTCTGCACAAAACCAGCCAGGAGGTGCCTCTTTCTTTCTCATTTCCTTCTTCTTGTTTTTAAATAAAATATCCATTGCTCTTTGGCAGTAGATTATGGTTGATTTTTTGTTTTCTGATTGCAATATTCACTCAGGTCTTTTGAAGAAAAACGGAGGTGAAAGTTAACCAGGAAAGCTCCAGAAAGGAAATGGTCTCAGAACCCCTAGCCCAGCAGCAACAGCTGCCATTAGCATTTTGATGAATCTCAAATCTCTTTCACATGTATGTACTCAAGTACACACTCGGCAAGCTGGGCACTTTTATATTCATTATATCCTGTAGCCTTTTCACACCACACCTACCTCTCCCCCGACACACGCATACACTTTTACCCTCCCGTGGGCTATTAAAAGCTCCATTTAAAAATTATTCCTATTGCCGTTGTGTATGTGCACAGGTGAGCGTGTCTATGTGTGTTTAACTGGGGGAGGAGAGCACGTGGGAGGCCAGAGGACAACTTGGTGAGGCCATCGCTCAGTGAAGCGAGGCCATCGCTCAGTGAAGCGCTTGCCACACAGGTGTGAGGACCATAGTTTGATAGCCAGCGTCTGTGTTAAAAGCTGGGAGTGGAAGTGTGTGTTGTAATTCTAGTATCCCAGTGCCCAGGAGGCAGAGACAGGAGGATGGATGGGACTGGGGTGCATGGGCCAGCCAGCCTAGTCTAGTTAATGAGGCCCAGGTTCCAGGTTCCTGTCTCAAAAGACAAGGTAGAAGGCTCTCTTTGTTTGTTTGATTGGCTGGTTGGTTGGTTATTTTTTTGGGGGGACAGGGTATCTCTATGTAGTTTTGGCTGTCCTGGAACTTGCTATATAGACCAGGCTAGCCTCGAACTCACAGAGATCCTTGTGCCTCTATCTCCCAAATGATGGGATTAAAGGCATGAGACACCATGCCCAGCCTGGTGGAGGGCTCTTGGCATTGAGGGTTGACTTCCATATCTATGCACACAAGTGTGCACACACAATCCTGCACACATCCACATACAACAATAACAGCAACACGTCAGGGGTCTATTTTCACAGAGAACCAAGAAGATAGTTAAAGGAGGTTTTAAAATAATTCTAGATTTTCACCCTTTTTTTCATTATCACCCTTCCTAAGAAGCTTTTTAAGATACTTCTTTCCTAATCATGATCCACTACCATGAAATTTTAATGCCACAGATGTACCATGGAACTGTTCACATGGCATGGCCCATTGGAGGACCATAAACCACAGCTCTTGCCAACCCAGAACCAATTTCCTTCCCCTCTGGGTGATACCCTTATTCAAGATGCATGATCTAGTTCATATATTACTTGTGTGATTAAAAATTAATAAATAACCTAGAGCTGGTAAAATAGTTCAGCGGGTAAATTCGCTGCTTCTAAGCTTGACAACCTGAGTTAAATCCCTGGACCCCACATGGAGGGAAAAGAGAATGTCTCCTGCAAGCTATCCTCTGATCTCCACACATATCATGGCATGTACATATTCACACACGCGATAAATAAATTAATGAGTATAACAAAACAATAAATATTTAAAAAATCAATTATTCAAATAAATGCATACCTGCCCTCAGCAGAATGTGAAACCTTGTAGACAGCCTCTGCATAAATTAACTGAGGGCAGAGCCTGCCAGGGAGGCTGTGTGGGGTTAGGGGAAGCGCAAGTCACTTTATCCATGCTGAAGTGTCTCTTTTTTTTCAATATATAATTTTTTATGTGCATGAGTATTTTGCCTGACTATTCATGCGCACCATGTGACTTTCTGGTACCCAAGGAGGCAGAAAGAAAGTATCAGATCCCTTGAAAGTGGAGCTACAGAGAGTTGTGAGCTGCTATGTGGGTGCTGGGAACCAAACTTGGGCTGTCTACAAAAGCAGCAAGTACTCTTAGTAGCTAAGCCACCTCCAGCCTCTCGCTGAAGTTTTTGCTTGTACCTAAAAAAGGTTCTGAGAACTCGATGGTCACATGACCCTGGGCCTGTGATCTCATCTTAGAGAGATGTGTGGGTTGTGCCTGGCTTCTCCATCTTTACAGATCTTTTGGTGTAGTCAGCATCCCAAAGAACCTGGTGGCAAAGCTCTGAGCACTAGGACTAAAGTCGTGTGTCTAGGCTAAAGAATCCCTTATTTTATCAGATGTTTAAGAGATACTCAAAAAGGGAAGGAAGCTGGCCAGTGGTGGTGCACGCTTCTAATCCCAGGTGTGCAAAGATGGCAGAGGCAGGCCTATCCCCTTGAGTTCAAGGCCTGTTCGAGGTCTACAGAGGTAGTTCCAGGATAGTCAAGGCTACACAGAGAAACCCTGGTCTCAAAATAATAATATTAAGAAGAAGAAGAAGGAAAGGGATAAATGCCCTTTAAACTCATATTTCAAGCCACCTCAGGGGATTTCTTCCCCTCAGAGCACTCCCAGCCCCGCCAACTCCCACTCACCCCACTCACACAGTACCATTCCAGATCTTAGCAACTCTGAAGCCACTGGGCACTTTCTGTTGTTGGGGCAGCAAAAGCCACTGGCAATCGACTGTCTTCTAAGCCTGGGGCCCAGTCAAAAGAAAAGATCCTCCAACTCCCAGGCATTTCCCTCTCTAGCTTTATCCCAGCCACAAAGAGCCTAGGATCTGCCCTACTCGGCTCCATTCACAGAAAACCCTAAAACTTTCTTTAAGAATCTTTTCCTCTTCTAGTTTGGAAGAAGACCAGAGGTGTTAAAAGCGAACATCTTGACCGAATTTCCTCCAGGCAAGCTTTCTCTGGGTTCTCCCTCCAACATAGCAGCCTCTCCTGCCAGATGGAGCCAGAGCCAGGCTGCTGGAACTCAGTCCAAAGCAGGGCTCCCGCGGAGCATCAGGAACTCAGTCCTAGGCTGCAGAATCCTCCTCAGCTGGCTCCACGCCCGTCACCAAGAAACAGGGACAGCAGTTCCTCAAACCAGACCCTTGGAAGCAAATGAGGAACACACCAATTTAGAGGGAAATCGGCTTGAACTTTGGCGACAAAAGAGGCCTCACAGGAAAAGCCACCTGCAACTTGCACGGAACTTCTTCCTGACTTGAAAAAAAAAAAAACCCTAAAACGTGACTGGGTGTTGTGGCTCATGTCTGCAATCCCAGCACTTGGGAAGCTGAGGCAGGAGGATTGCTCTGACTGTGAGGCAACCCTGAGATACGCAGTAAGTTCCAATCTAGTGTCTCAAGGAGAAGAAAGGGGGAGGAAGAGGAGAAGGAGGAGAAGGGGGAGGAATCCTGAAATGTTAGGGGAAAAATATTCTCCAAAATGAATACAGACCAACTACAGGACTCATTTCCCATCTCCCTAAATAAACCCAGCCACATGGTTCTTATCTGCTATTAAAACCAGACAGCCCGTGCAAGGGAGGATAAAACACTGAAGAACACTGGTTCCAAGCAGTGTTGGAACCTCTGGCTGTGTGGTCTGAGTATGCCCCATAGCCTCTCTCTGGGCCTTCAGTTTCTTTATCTGAGACCTGGAATCCACTCTTCTAAGCTGTTTGGAAGATTAGATGAGAAATCTCCCTGAAGTCATTAAGAGCTAAACAAATGAAGCCTTTGACATCTCATGGTGACTTCTGCATTGCTTATATTCACAAGTCTACGGGGGGCAGGGGGGCAAGCTGGCTATGATGGTTAACATCTGTAATCTCCGCCTTAAAGTTTATGGATCGCCAGACATCACCAGACATTGGAGGCCAGCCTGGGCTACACAAGGAGACCCTGTCTCAAAAACAAGACAAAGCAAACAAAAAACTCAAGTGGGCTGGGGTATAGGTTCACTGGTAGAATGCTTGTTTGGCATGCACAAAGCCTTGGGTTCAATCTACAACACTGCAGAAATCAGGCATGGTGGTACACACATGTGAGGTAGAAGCAGGGGCACCACAAGTTCAAAGTCATCCCTAACTACGTAGCAAGTTCAAGTTATCCTGGGCTACATGAGGAGGTAAAAAAAAAATAAAAATCTATGAGAGACAACATGAACAAGCATGCTGGGAGAAATCAAGGACTATCATTGTCGTCACATTCCAGAAGCTTCAGGACACAGCAATCTCAAAGCAACACACACATCTGCTACTCTTAAGTGTTCCTTGGGTCTGCTGGCCTTGCATTCTTCTATATGCCAAATGCCCATCAATCTGCCTCCTTCCGGGACTGCAAAAAAGGCTCGAACTTGTCTGCAAACCAAGCCAGACAGGATGACATCGCCATGGCCCACATTCCCTGTCCCCAGGCCAAGCTGTGGCTGAATCTGTGCCATTGCCACCACTCAGGACGGCTGAGCGTGGCTGGATGCAGAGACAGTGCTCCACTCTGTTTCTAGCTGCATTCGCACCGAACAAAGCACGCTGTAGGCAGCCCTGGGCCAGCTAAAGACAGAAAAGAAGAAAGGAAAGCGGAATCAAGATGCAGCAGATAGCAACCACAGATGAGGAAGTATCGAAACAGAAAGGGAGAAATCAAAGGAAAGACAAGGAACAAAAACCCCAGCATCTGGCATCTGACGGTATTGCTGGAGAGTTCAGCCCTTACTCATTGCCTGTGCCTCTTAGGACATTCTCCAAGACTAAGTGAGTACGGCAAGAAGCTAAAGACAAATTAAGGGAATGGACAGCTGAGGATGGACAGACCTCAGGACTAGGCCAGAGCGCATCTGTGTCTGCTGTCTCATTCCTCAACTGCTTTTTCTAGGGCCAGCAACCTTTAGCGCTTCAGTGACAGGCCACCAAAGAGCCAATGTGGGGAGGCAGAATTAACCACCAAAAAATGTAGTGCAGGGTGCTGCTCACAACAGCCCAACAAAGTACCAACCCAAAAGCCTATCTGCTGACAAACCAAGGGAAATAGAAAACTATTCAGTCACAGAAAGAGATGAGGCGCTGGCACAGACATCAGTGAACCCCGATGACACTGGAAAGCAGCCACCAACTGCAGCTCTATGACACGCCTACAACAGGCAAATCCACAGAGAGACTATACTAGGAACGGCCAAAGGTTGAGAGAAGAGGAGAATGTTGGGGGGGGGCGGGGAGACTACTTACTAAGTACAAGGTGTTCTTGGAGCAGGGGAAATAAAGAAATCTCTCAGACTTAAGAGTCAGGCATGAAGTGTCATGTCTGTGATCTCAGCACTTGGGAAGCCGAGGCAGGAGGATCACAAATTTGAGGCCAGCTTGAGCTGCACCGAAAGACCCGATGTCAAAAGCATCAAAGCAGAGACCTTTCTGGAACTAGACAGCGGGAATGGTGGCACCATACCTGGGACACAGCAGGTGCCACCAGCCGTGTCTACCAGAACAGTGGATCTGAGGCTGTGTGAACTTGACCCCCACTTTTGAAAAGAGAGGACAGAGAAAAATGAAGAGAAAATTGCAAAAATTGAGAAGGATGGAGCTGGCTTCCAGGAACACTGAGGTACTGAAGGAGTCTGTCTCCTCTCACAGGGAGGCGCCCATAGGATGTCAATTGAGGAGGCCAGAGGTGGCCAGTGGACACTTAATGTGACAGACAAAGAAACAGTGGCTGAAGCCTGAAAGGGGAAGGAGGAAGTTAGCGAGAGGAAGATGGGGAGGGGCAGGCTGACATCCCCATAGAAACACCCTTATCACCCTGACGGGACCTTCTTTGTCATTTCCTAAAGATTAGCACATGCCCAACTCTGGGCCAGGCCATGTCACAGGTCAGGACACTGTAGACACCCAATCCCTGGCCTCAGGACTTAACCCTCAGTGACTGTGACCTGGCTGAATAGAAGCCAAGGCTAGTGCCAACAAGAGTAAATTAAACACTAAGAAGGGAACCTTCTCTCTCACTGTCATTCACATAGGACAGCCCTAGGAACCAGTGGTAGGTCTCCTGCAGGGTGAGCTTTAAATGGAGATCCTGAGGGGGAAACACAGCTGCTTTAATTAAAAAAAAAAAAATCTAGATTTCAGTCCAGACTGAGGAATGTGACCTTCTATCCTTGTTTTAGACAGAACTCACCTTGGACATACCGCACATGTGTCCAGGACCCCACAAGCCTCTACTTGTATTAAGTTGTGGGACTTCACAACACACAGAGAGACAGACCATGCCTTAGGGAGCTTCCGGTATGGTGAAGACAAACAGGAGACAGGTGAATGCGAAAAATACAGGGCTGTTAGTTCAGAGGGGAAAACGGGAGAAACAGGATCCTCTGTGTGTACGTGTGGGTGCACTCGTGCATGCGTGCGTACTTGTGTGTCTGCATGTTTTTATGAGTAGGTGTTCATGTAGGTGTGCATGTGTGTATGCATGCATGTGTTTTCATGGTTTCACCCCAAATAAATAACCATATAAATAAGACACCAGCCCAAATCCACTGAGGCTGCTGCTGTAACAACGCACCATAGACTGAAACTTAAACAACAGAAATTGATTCTACAGTTCAGAGCCACAAGTCCAAAATCAAGATGTCAGCAAGGCTGATTTGCTTTGTTTTGAAGTGTGTGTGGGGGTGTGGTGTGGACAGAGGACAACTTCCAGAAATCAACTCTCTCCAGCCAATGTAGGAAGGGGCTGCTAGGGACTGAACTCAGAACTCTGGTTGCCAAGCCTGTACAGCAAGTTCTTTTCCCCACTGAATCATTTCAGGGTGATTTTTTGTTTGTTTTTGTTTTTTTTATGCCAAGTCCCACTTTGTAGTCCAGCCTGGTCTTTCCCTACTTTTCCTACCTCTGCCTCCCAGGTGCTGGGATTGTCAGCCACCATGCCCAGCTGGTAGGGTTGTCGTCTTCCAGGGCCTCTCCTTGGGGCACAGGTTGCCATCTTCTCCCTGTCTGTCCCATGTGTTGTCCCTCTATATATACGTGGTCTCTGTCTAATTGCTTTTTTGTAAAGACACCAGTCGTATCGGATTAGGACCCTACCCATATGACTGCACTTTAGTTTTCCTTTTAAGGACCTGTCCACAGATACAGCCTCGGTCTAAGGCTGCAGAGGATGGGACTCCTACTTGGGGGCTTAGAAGTGACACAAGTCAGTCTCTCACAGCCTGGGGCCCTCATCACCGTGAATGGACCCTGGGATCCCGAGCCCTCTCCATCAGTAGCCCCTGCACCTCACTAGGCTCAGCTCATCCTCAGCTATATCTTCAGGGCCCAGAACTCACCTGAACCCTCAGAGGGCTCCATGAAAGTCTGCCTAAAGTGAAGGCCTAAGGTAGCAACAAGGTGATGATACTCTCCTTGAGGCAGTAAGTCCTGTCTAGACCAAGAATTGCCACAGCTTTCCAATCCCCTGACCAGAGGACAAGGAAGTTCCAGGAAGACACCCCAAAAAGCTAGTTTAAGGGGATCGAAGGAGAAAGGATGATCATAGCACAGGAACAGGAGGCTGGGACAAGGGGCAAAGCTGCCCAGGAGAGTCAGAATAGAAGGATCAATAGAAGGAAGAATAGAGTCAGCATCAGAGCCTACTTCCTGAACAGCCCCTCGTGGTAACAACATTTATGTCATCATCATCACTGGTCCATGTACTTCAAATCATATCCATGATACTGGCTCCCTGAGAAGCTTTCCAAGTACCCTAAGATGCAGTGAGTCCTCAAGGAATACCACCCAGCTGAGGAACAAACAAGAAACCACTCAAGTATGGATGGGCCAGAGGCCCAAAAGCAGAACCTAGAGTCTCAGTTTCAGTCCCTACGGCAGCCCTATTGAGAAGCAGGGGAGAGGAGAGAGGAGTACCCCAGGGGTGCCAGCTCTGCTGTCATCCTTCACCTCCCATGCCCTGACCTATAGCTAAAGGGTTTTGTACCCCAGGACCCAGTAGCCTTACAGGATATTGAGACTACTGAGATATTAGTACATACACTTTCCATCAGTCAGCATTCGGTCACAGTGTCAGACTCCCAAATATGAACACCTTATAAGGAAAAAAGGTTAATTTTTGGTTTATGGTCCCCCAAGTCCACAGTCAACTTGGCCCTGTGGTATCATCAGACATCAAGGCATAAGACAAAATAGGGAGAAAGAGAGGGAAAAGGAGAGGGGTAAGATGAAGAAGCTGGAGGGAGGAAGGGAGAGAGGGAGGAAGAGGGAAAGAAGGGGAGAAGGTGATGGGGGGCTAAAGAGAGGAGAGATGCCATGTTCTAGCAGTCCTTTTGAGGGCAAGCCCTACCAATCTAATCTCTCTCCACTTGACTCAGCCCATAAAGTTCCCACATCAGGCTGAGCACCAAGCCTCGGACACATGGACTTTTGAGGAACATTCCATCTCAAACCACAACTAGCCCCTGTCAACCTTAGTTTTCCACAACCCCAAGCTTCACATTACCAAAGCCATTGACCTCTTTTCAGAGAAACACGAATTAAGCCATAAGACCAAATTCACAAAGTGTGTGCCAGGCTCTCACAGGTAAGCTCTCCCTCTATCCTCATTAATCCACCCACCTAGACCTTCTACCCAGCCAGTCGCCAAGTAATTATTGAGTCAGATATGTTCAATGCCAAGCCTTGTGCCAGGCCAGAGCTGCTACAGTTTATGACACCCTTTCCCAGCCCTGAGGAGTTTAGAGTCTAACGGGACAAAGATCAAACACACCAGCCACTGCCATCCCCAGTGGGAGGGGGGATTCCACAGAAGGCGGAGAGTGAAGAGACTGACTGGGAAAGGTCGGACCCAACAGGGCAAGGAAACACCCACCTGGGAGGATCTTGACTACGATTATCATTTCCAAGTGCATGCATCGATTTGCAGTTACTATAATAAGCTATCTGAGGCTGGCAAACTCTATAAAACTAAAGGTTTAGATCCAAGCATGGTGATATGTATGTGTAATCCCAGAACTGGAAACTGAGGCAGGAGAACCATGAGTTCCAGGCTAGCCTGAGCTACATATAGTGAGATTATATCTCAGGAAATATTAGAGAGAGAGAGAGAGAGAGAGAGAGAGAGAGAGAGAGAAGAAAGAATGGTGGAAGGAAGGAGTAGAGGAGACAGGAAGAGAAAGAAGGGAAGGAGAAGAGAAGATGAGAGAGAAGGAGGGGAAGGAAGAAGGAGGAAGTCTGCCTTACTCAGCTTGCAGTTCTGAGGGTCAAGGGCATGGTACCAGCCATGAGTGGACTCTGGTCAAGGTTCCAAGGCAGAAATAATCATAATGATAAAAAAAAAAAGAGTCGGACACGGTGGTGCAAACCTCCAACACTTAGGAGGCAGAGATAAGTGGACCTCTGTGAGTTCGAGGCCAGCCCGGTCTACAAAGTGAATTCCCGGACAGGTAGAACTGTTACATAGAGAAACCCCTCTCAAAACAAACAAACAAAAAAAGTACAGAAAAAAGAGAGAGATCAATAGCTAGACAAGAGGCTGGAACAAGAAAGGCCATGCTTGCCCCCTTTCCAACAATATCTCACCCAAATTAACTTAGGGGTTCCATAGAACTAATTAATTCCTTCCAAGAGCAGCACAGCTAATAACCTAACAACCTCCTGCCAGGCTCCACCTCCTAACGGTCCTAGTGCTTCAGTATTCCACACTGAGAACAAGGAGGAGACACTTGGGCCACACGCACACCAGGACACTCAGGCAGGGGTGAAGGGAAGAGTCTTCAGATGTGGGCAATCACTGAGCCAAAGAAGGGCACTAGGTGTCAAGGGACCTGGCTCTTCCCAGCACAGGCAAAGAGGAGGCTGGAGAACACGGGAGGCCAGGTGACATTTGTTCAGGGTCCCAGCCTGTCTGGACAAGGCCCAACAAGAGGCCCTTGACATTTCAGGCCATGAGGAGCCATTTTCAGGGTTAGATTAAAACTTGGGGAGGACACTGCTGATGTGCATGTAGCCTGAGATGCTTGGTCCAGGAGTCATATAAGAGACCATTACTAAGGACCAGGTGTACGGAGAAGCTGCCACTGCTACCGGGATGTCAGAGACCTTCAAACCATCCCCTGCAACCTTCTCTCATGGGGTACAGCCTGTCAACATGGCTGTTTGCTTTCTCCCTACAAAAGACAAAGAGCAACAGACGGAAAAGTAACTGGTGACCTGTCGCACAGCTGCCTGTCTGTGGTCACCCTGCCTGTATCTCTCACATTGCTCGCCATTTGCAGACTTGCAGCTGCAGATGTATTTTTTTTTTCATGATTCACAGGGAAGCATAATTTGCACCTTCAACTGCTTCTTGAGAAACCATCTCCCCAAGACTGATAGTAAAGCAGCTTGGCCACCAGGATGAACAGAGCACCCCAACTACCCCAGCCCTGCCACCAACTGCAACCATGGGCAGACAGGAACATAAGCATAGTTGCCAAGAGGCCCAGGCCTCTGAACTGGGTCCTACAGTGACCTAGAGATCCTGAAGGGAGCCATGTGAGGTCTGTGTCACAGTCCCCTGGGGAGGGAGGTTAGTAAATTGAAGGAAAAGTAGCTGTTATGGCCAGTCCCCCTGAAGCCCAGGCCTGGGAGATGGAGGCTTTCAGGCATGCATGGCTCCCTGCCCCTACACAGGTTCTCTCATCACTGGCTTCTTGGGTACTATGGATTGAATTTGAACTGTCCCTCCCCCACAACCAAAACCTCATGTTTGAACCCTTACTCCTCCGCTCATGATGTTATCCTGAAGCTGTGCAGGCTTTAGGAGGTGGAGGTCCAGATGGCAAAAGTAGGCCCCTATGGGCAGGCCTTTGGAAGTTACATTGGTCCTGGGTTCTAGTCCAACTCTCTACATCTTGATCAACTATTATGTGAATGGCCTCCACTTCCCAAGCCTGCTCCACGTGTAGAACTTTTCTGATATACCTTCCCCATCATGAAAGACCAATGCCAACCTCGCTCCCTTGAGGTGCTTCTGTAAGGTGTTGTGATCACGGCAAGACAGATCACTAATACATGGTGCTAGAAGCCAGGCCAGAGGCGATGGGCTGAGGCCAACACTGCTTCTCCAGTCCCCACAGTGTGCTTGACTGCGTTCCAACATCTCTTCCATTGACAAGGCTCTCCTCGCCCCGGGAAGTACTCAGCACGGCTCTACGAGGAACTGTGCTACCACAGTGCAGCTAGCTGTAGCTCTTCACTCCTCCCAGGTGAGCCCAGGAAGCTCAGAGCCTCTCAGGATCTCTGAAAGCCACCCCCACCGCGGGGCTTTAGGGGGCAGACACAGAGCCTGGCTCAGAACCCTCTGTGTGAGCATCCACAAGAGCCAACCCCACATTCCTCCTGAGCTTGCTGTCACCATCAGCTCGAGGGCCACACCCTCCCCTTTACTGTGCACTCAAGACAAGCTATTTGCTGATGTTTTCACTGGAGTGTGAGGTGGCTCCTTTCTGCCTTCTTGCCTAAACAGCTGTCATAGGCTCAAGTAAAGTCAGACATCTTTGTCTTGGTGACAGAGGTAACTGAAGAAACAGGATTTACGAGGGCCTGCAAGTGCCACCGTAAAGGTCAGGTGACAAGGACAGGATTGACATGGCCAATCAGGACTTCTAAGACTGCATCTGAGTGGCTAGAAGAAGGTATCAACATCCTTTCTGCCATGTTCCAACTGGAAGACATTCATCTGTCTTCTTCTGGTCTCTCTAGCAAGAAAATATTTACCACAGCTAGCCATGGTAGTATACGCCTAGAATCCTAAGCACTCAGGAAACTGAGGCAAGAGGACCATGGGTCTGAGGCCAGCCTGGGATACATGGACAGGCTATATTTAAAAAAAAAGTATAGGAGGAGGAGAAGAAAGAAAAGAAAACCAGGTACAGTGGCATGCACACCTGTAATCCCTGAATGAAAGAGGTGGCGGCAAGAGGATCAATAGTTCGGTGCCTTTCTCATCTGAATAGCAAGTTTGAGGACAGGCTGAGCCACATAAGACTGTGTCTGAGAAAGACAATGAGATCAAGAGAATTTACTCAATTCAGGATCCACTCCTGGACAGAGAAATATTCGGGCACCTGAATGCACTTGCTGTAGAAAATTCTGTCTCTAAGGTGGTTTATTTGTCACCTGCTCTAAGATAAGACTCCCCTTAATTACTGACCTGCTGTTAAGATTCTAATCTGTGCTGCCTTTTATAATCCCCAAAGAGGCTCTGGATGAGAGGAGACTGCAAATGGACTCTGGTTTAAGTTAATAATTCCAATACACCTTGACCGACTTGAAGAGCCACAGAATGGCCATGAATTTCTTGGGCCAACTCACCTTCAGCGATGATGATGCTACACACGAAAAAAATGATGGTAACTGAGAGGTGTGGAGGGACCCTGAGAAAGCAAGTTTCTCTAACCAAGAAAAATCACGTACATAGATAGCTCTGACTAAGAAATAAGCAAAGCCGAGACTAAGAAAGGAAAAATGAAATAAGGAAAGCAACAGCCGTCAGCAGTGAACCAGACCCTCTGCAGAATACTTGTGCCCAAAGAGACAAAGTTCACTTTGCACGGCTCTGTGCCTCACTGGACCTATTTAAAGACATGGAAACTGAGGCCCAAGGCCAAGGTTGCACATGCCCCAGGTTTCCTCAACCGGTGCTTACACTGTGGTGGCTCAGCTAAGCATAGCCATGCCCATCATCGTGACACCAGACTGCCTACCCAGCACCAAAGACAGAGCACTCCCATCCCAGCCTGGGTCATACCCTCTGGCAGCAGTGTGCCAGTGGCCTGTGGTGTTGTGGGGAGTTAGTAGGTCCTAGTAGGATGTTAGAACTTTGCCCCTGGTGGAGACAATGGGATCCCACTCTCTTTTTCCAGCAGCTGGCCTGCCCACCCTGTGCACTTGTCACGAATCAATATGCCGTCACAGGCTCAAAGCAACAGGCCAAGACCATGGATTGAAGAAAGGATGAGCCTGAAGGAATGGCCCTTTGGTTAAGGTGACTTTCTCAGGTGCTCTGTCATAGCGACGGAAACTCCTTCCTTTGTAGGAGTGACCCGGTAATCAAGACAGTCCCAAGAGAGGCCATTTCTTTAGTGTCTGTTTTTCTCTTCAGGGGTAACCAATAACAACTAAAGCCCTTACAGACACGAGGTGACACAACTCACATCCTGGAGGCTGAGTAAGCGGGTTCGCTCCTTGACAGACATGATTTGCCTTGAGTCACACACACTCTTCCCGGCCCGCGGTGTTAATCACAGCCTGTGGGTGTACGATGCCTGGGTGGAAGCAGAGATTCTTACAAGGGTCATCAAATTCTTTGTTATTTTGTTTTCTTTGTGTGTGTGAAACCAAGTAACCGTCATGGTGAAGGACAGACTTGTAGTCACCTGCACTGTCAAAATGAACGATCCTTCTTGGTCTTACTACATCCCAGTCCAATCTATGAGCTAGACGTTGGGTCTGTGAAGATCACCTGGCGTTAGGGACCCCAGAATGTGGAGGGGCCCAGGCCTATAGGGTAAGTGGCAATGTGTCAGCAAAATCTGCCGAGGACAGCACCCAAGTCCAAGAAGTGAGAGCAGGCTAGTGAAGCTGTGGTCTATAAACAAGTCTCCAGGCACACAATTCTTAAAATCCTGGGGCTCTCGAAACTGTTGTGTCATTTTGTCCACACTTGTCTGTTAAAGTGACCAATGGCCTGAGGCTCCTAGCTTCAGGTTAGGGACTGATCACAAGAAAGACCAATGCAGGATCAGGGAATCAGGACTTTTCAGCTTTACTCCCAACTCCAGGGAAATTGATCCCAAGGACCAACAACATAATCAATCATGCCTCAGAATGAAACTTCCACAAAACCCCAAAGGTCTGGGTGGAGCGGTTCCTGGAAAGTGGATGGAGAGGCCATGGCATGCCCACTCCTTCAACACCTGATGATTGGCATCATTGCAGCCCTTCAAATAGGGTATATAATTGTCTCCATGACTTCCAATACTGTAGCAAATCAGCCAAACCCAATGATGGGAACTCAGGACAGCAAATACAGCCAGCAGGTTGGAAGCACAGGTTTGGGATTGGTGCTAAAATTGAGGACTGCACCCTCAACCAGGGAAGCCTGATACCATCCTCAGGTGATTGACCCGAGTCTGAGGACACCTAGGGGACACCTGTGGTGAGGAGTGACCCCTGTGACCTTCTGCACAACCCAAGAAGAAGTCTGTATTGTGAGGCTAGTGTGAAAGCAACTGATGTCCTCAGGATATTCATCTCGATGGCGAGAAAAGGGACCAAAGCAGAAAGACAAGTGTGTGCCAAGGGACGATGCCTCTGGCAAAGACCTTTCTCCAGAAAAGATACAAAAGCTAATAAAATGTGGAGTGGGGCACGGGGTCGGGGGGCAGCCTAGCAGTGTGTTCCTATAATCACAGCACTGGGGAGGTGGAGATATGAGGATTTGGGGTTCAAAGCCAACCTTGGCTATACAGTGAGCTTGAGGCCAGCCGGGGCTTCATGGGCCCAAATCTCAAAAACAACAAAAACCTGTGGTGTGCTGCCCAAGATGGTGGCTCCTCAGGTGAGGGCAGCTACACCACCAAAAGAAACAGTGTCTCAGTTTAAGACAGGGAAGCACAAGTGTTGGTGAGGACCTCGATATGCTGGGACCCTCCTTCATCACTGTTGGGGAAGAAGCTTTTCAACATGCCAGAAAGTAGAAGAACCACGTGATCCAGTAAGCTAATACCCAACACAGTGAAAACACAGATGCTAGTTACACAAATATCCATGGAAGCAACATTAACAATGACCAAAAAGGAGAAACCACACAAATGTTCACCCACTGGCAAATGGGTAAATCCAATGTGGCACATCTATATAATGGAATATTAGTTGGTCATGAAAAGTAAGAAAGTGCTGATACCAGCCACAGCATGGACAACTCTTAAGAACATTTTGCTATCTGGGCTGAAATGCTCCCTCCAAGAACTAAAGATCACACACAAAAAAAGAAACCCAAAAAGCAAAAACAAAACAAACGAACAAAGAAAAACTAACACCAGGCATGAGAATCCCTCTTTTGAGGGATTTTGAGGGTCAGGGTTGTACAGGAGACTTCCAAAACACTATAGGCTATTGCTATTACCCTTGGTTGCTGCCAAGAGGTCAAAGTGGTCCCTATTGCTGAAGACACCATGCACTTCAGACCCAGGGCCCAGAGGTCTGAAACTGAACTGAACGCCTCTACCCTGAGGACTAGCTTTCATGGAACAAGAAAGCAGGGAAGCAGTGAACAGTCCTACCAGCTACGACACCTATGAACCATGACAATGACCAGCACGGAGCAATAACCCTAAGAGTACAGCAGTGGCACACATACCTTGGCAGTAACCAACAGCTCTCTAATTGGACTGAAGACCCACTCAACAAGAGGGAAACCATGCCTGGTCCTAGAAACCTAGTCAACTATCCAGGGATAGTGAAGTCCTGGATCCTGGAAATGAACCTACAACCAACATGTCACTAAGGCAGCACAGCCCTAACTGCAGTTTAATTTTGTTTTTATACCTACGGTAAGTGTACTGCTCGCCCTTCATCAGAAAAACTTCTCTTTGCAACAGATGGAGACCATTAGAGAAAACCGTACCAATCAAAGTGCAGCATTGTGATGTCTAGTCCCAACAGATCCATCTACAACATAACTCCTGCACCTAAGGCTCAGGGAGCATTTCAGAAGAGGGGGCAGGAAGATTGCAAGAGACACAGTATCAGGGAGCTTGCTGTGAGAGCGTGTCTTCTAGTAATGACAGAAACTATACTTGTCGAGGCTCACCAACACGACTGCATAAACATGGGCTGAACAAGGGTGGCAACAGACATGCTAAAGTGCAAGGGGAAAGACCAGAAGGCCTCGCCCCTACACAGAGAACTACAGGCAACTAAAGAATGCTAAGGCTGGGAGAAGCAGCCCTCCCAGGGACGAGCACATCAATAGGTTATCCAACACAAATGGTCAGCTCTAAACACGCCTATGTGCAACAAATATTATACAGACCTACAGACTAAGATGATTAGGAATATATATGTCTCTAGCTAGCCATATATGCATGGTAACACCAATTAATGAAAAAAAGAAGCCGTGAATTTGACAGAGAGCAAGGAGGAGTATTTGGGAGGGTTTGGAGGAGGAAAGGGAAAATGATGTAATTATACTATAATCTCAAAAATAATAAAATAAGAACATTATGCTAAGTGGAAGAAGCCAGGTATGACTTCATTTACGGAAAATCACCAGAACAGGAAATCTACAAGCAGTAAGTGTGTGGTCACCTGAGGCTGAGGTGGTGGGGACTAAGGAGCAAGCGAAGTAACCATGGTAACAGATATACAACTCCATGAATGTTAAAACAAAATTAACACGCATGGTTTTGTTTGCTTCTAATGGATGGTACATTTCAGTAAAGCTGCCCCAAAGGGAAAAACAGAAGAGGGAGCAAGAGCGAGAGCAAGCCTGGGAGGACACTGCGGGGAGACGAAACTGCATAGGAAAGAAGAAAATGGCACGGAGAACCAAGTCGCTGCAAGACTTGGACGTCCCAGGTGTGTCTGATAAGGCAACACGTGCGGAAACAGCCAAGACTACATCTGGCAGCAGACAGGGCTGGTCTCAAAGACGATTGCAGATAGAGCTAAGGCAAGCTCTACAGTCGCACTTCCCTATTCTAAACGCCCACAATCCAAAATGCTCCACCCACACGATACCCCAAATGGAAAATCCCACACTGGGAGTATGCTGAGCCATGGCGAATTCAAGCAGATTAAAAATACCGTATGAGCTGGACGTTGTGGTGCAATCCTGTAATCCCAGGCACTTGGGAGGGTGAGGCAGGAAGATCAAAAGCCCAAAGCCAGGGTTACAGAGGGATTTGGAGGCCAGCTTAGACAAGTTAGTGAGATTTAGTTTTAAAATAAAAAAATTATAAGTAGGGCTGAGGTGTAGCTCAATGGTACACCAACGACACTGGCACTAGAATACTAGCCCAGCATGTGTAAAACACTCAGTTTAATCTTCAGTAACATCATACGCACGCACACACATACACACACATGAGTGCGCACGCTGCACGCACACACACATATGCACGCACGCATGCATGCATGCACATACTTCTGCTTAAACTTCGGTCTGATACCCAAGATATCTCATTATGTATGTGCAAACATTCGGAAATCTGAAATGTTTTTTGATCCAAACATTTTGGATAAAGGACACTCAGCTGTATTGTTGTGGCAATGAAATACCCCAGAAACCTTAAACAGGAGAAGGCTGTGGTCAATCAGCCTTAAAAGTCACCGTGGAATGCAGCCAGCAGCCTAACCAAGGCACTGAGCAATAAAGTCCAGGAGAGCCAGGACCTGCAGGTCCGCTTGGGATTTAGGAGATAGCAGTTTGGTGACATCATCTCTCCTTTGGACCTCTCAAATGCTGGCCTGGGACTTGATTCAGAGCCCACAGAAACACTTTAGAAAGGTCCTTTCTGCCCACATGGCCTGGTCCACTCCTGTAATCTCAGCAGTTGGGAAGCTGACATAGAGGAATTGCCATCTAGTCTAGGCTGCAGAGACCCTGCCTCAAAAGTGTATTGTGTATGTGTGTGGAAACAGATAGACAGACAGAGATTACTTAGCATGTACAAAGGACTTGGGTTCCATCCCTAGAACTAAAAGAGAGAGGAAGGGAGGGGAGGAGGGAGAGTAATGTGTGTTCCATTCACTCTCTTGGGATTTTTCCTTTGCTCCAGGAACAGACAAAACATGAGAAAAGAAAATCTGACATCGTTTAGTAATCTCTAGAACTTCACCTGTCCCACAAACTAACGTTTTCCTCATTACAAGAAGAGTCTCTTCCAGGAGTCCAGAAAGCCAGAAGCCCAAGGCCAGGTAAAAAAAAAAAACAAAAAACAAAACAAAACAAAAAAAAACAATTAAGACCAATTAGCCCAGCCCTAGCAACAGGGACTCTTATGTAACAGTTTCCATCAAACTAAGGAGAGCTTCAGCTGCAGCTCTCTGAGGCTTTGGACCAGCAAGACCTGTGTGTACTCCAACGTTCATAAGAAAGTGTTCTGCACACATGGGACTCCAAGGGTTCTCCCCAAGATCCACAGCATCTCCAGAAGCTTGCTAAAAGTGCAATCTCACCAAGTGTGGTGGCACACACTTGTAATGCCAGCACCGGGCATGAAGGAGTAGGAGGATGGAGAGTTCAAGGCTAGCCTGAGCTATGCTTACCCTGTCTCTGGCGGGTAGGAGCAGAAAGTGCAAAACAATGCAGAAGCTGGGGCTCCACCTCAAGTCCTAGAATCTGAACCTGGACCTCTTGAGAACCCAGGATATCTGTCTTACCTACATGCTGCACCAAGACAACTCACACAGTGAGCTCAGTAGGGCAAGGCAAAGAGATGTCAGCAGTCCTGCAGTGGGAGCCCCAATCAACAGGCTTAGCTGAGTCCAACTTGGCTCAAAACTAGGGCATGCAGAACCCTGAATTCCACTAACAGGGTGTGTGCAGGCATCCAGCTCTTCCCCTGACCTCACGGGAGCTCTATAAAACTCAATTCTGCACTTGCCTGGAGTACGGCAGGCAGCAGCAGCTGCAGAGAGAGAATCCCTAGCTGCAGAAGCTAGCCTCCTGCCCTACACTCCACTGCCCACATCTGGGAGGTGGCCCCACCACTGGTTGCATGCTGGATGGTGGCAATGGGAGCAGCAGCAGGGCTCGCATTGCAGCCCCCAACCTCGTCCACACAAAATACCAGCTTCCCCTTGGAGCTAAAAAACAGTCTCAGGAGGTGGAAGCCATGTCTTGAGTGTATGAATTTCCTAATATGGGGACAGTGGACAAGACCCTCCTAGGCTTGCTCCCCACCACTGCAGCTCTTCCTGTTCATCCAGAGTGGGCCTGAGTTCTGCCACCCAGCACCCTGCCTGCCAGCTGCCTAGCTACTGGCTGAGCCTTGTGCTTTTGTCCACTGTTAGGCTTTTAGCCCTGCCTTCACCCTGTGGTCAGGGACCTGCTGCAAACCTATCTCTTTCCTCAGATTAAATATACTTATAGAGGTCTAATTCCAAAATTGGTTCTTTCCATAGCTCCACATAATCCACTTAAAAAACATAAATCCAATATTCAATCTAATTCCAGGATTTAACATATCTTATAGATAAAGTAAAAACGACCCCCTTCATGACTCCATATGCCTTGATGCTCAGACTGGGGCCCGGAGGCCAGCAATGGCATCAGCTCTTGGGAGCTGGCTGGAAGTGCAGCCTCCGGTGAGGTGAAAGGTGAAATGCAGTCGACTGCTAGGGCACGGGTGACATTGCTTGGCCTTGGCCTGTGCGGCAGGGAAGTCTCCTGGGACCGAGCCTTTCTCTGGCAAGCTCTCCCTCGTACCATAAAGCCGGCCGCGTCAGGCTGGATAGAATCAGAGCAGACTCAGTTGGTATCAAGGGAGAACAGCTTGAGGGAGTGAAGGAAACCCCTTGGGGAAGTCCCAGACATGTTCCATGTTTCTCATGTCCAGTGAAGGGCTGGGAGTGTAACTGGGTGCTGAAAACTTTCCTAGCAGGCTTGAGACTCTGTTCAACTGTGGTACTCGGTCCCTTTGCTTATAATACTGGACTCCTAGACTGGGCTCTAGATTTGATTTTGTGCTGAGCACCACCCTTGATTACCAACTACTCAATGGAGCTGTATTTTTTCCCTCCGTGCACAACAAACGCTGAAAGTTATTTATCAATAAAACACTTGCTAAATGAGAATAGTAGACTCGAACTAAATTTAAAGTTCCGCTTTCCTACTTCTATTCCTAAATTCTATTACAAATCAGCAGCAGATGCCTCCATGACAGCCTTCCAGGAGCCACTGCTGAAATAAGGACACTTTCTCTGATGATTAAATTAGAACAAGGAATCATTTCGGTAGAGTTTTTAAAATAGCATCTCTGAAGAATTTTTACAGCTTAATTAGTTTTCTTGTTGATTAACCCTGGCGTTCTCTGCATGTGACAGGCAGAGATGAAGGAAGAAGAATCGAGGTATGTAGGCAGAGCAATGGATGCTAACATCTGGAAGGACTTTGAGCCAAATCTGTGTGAACCCATAGTCTCTCCAAAAAGGTTGCCTGTCAGTTATGTGGGACAGGAGAGTCCCCAAAGACTTCCAAAGGGAAGTTTTTTTATTTTTATTTTTTATTTTTGCTTGTATATTTGTATGTGGGTGTGCTTATGAGGGTATGTGTGTACATATGTATGTGTGCATGTACACATATGTGCAGGCACATATACATGTGTGTGCGAGTGTGTGTAAAAGGCCAGAGGTTGATGTCAGGTGTCCTCTCCAATTGCTCTCCACTTTATTTACAGCAGGAGGGTCTCTCGATGAACCCGAGGTTTTCCCACGAGACTACTCTAGCTAGATCATTTCCCCAGGGATCTACCTCCCAATCCCAGGGATTTACAAGCAGGTGCTGGGGATCTGAACTCAGGTCTTTACATTTGTAGGACAAGTGATTTATCCCCTGAGCCATCTTCTCTCTCCACACTACCCTCACGGGGGAGTTTATACTTGCTAACCCCAGTGTACTGCCTTGGTTGTATCTGCATAGTACATGCTCACGTAAAAGAGAGAAACAAAATTGCAGAGCCTAGACTCAGGAAATGAGCGTGCTTATGCCAAGTGGACCAAGCAGCTACTTGGTGTGCTCAGGGGGCATTTGATGCCAGTAAAAAAAAAAAAGACAATAGATAAATTAATGGCGGGGGGGGCATATAAATTTAGTAACATAAGAAGACTCCTCTGGAGTCTCCTTCAATGAAAGACTTACCACCTTCTCAGGGAAGAGGGACGTGGAGCCTGTGGAGCTGGAGGCAATTTTGAGGAAGGGTGCTTTTCAGGGGGAATAAATGGGTCTGGAAAATGGATACTAGTTTGGGACAAACTTCAGCTGGACTCAGCAGGGTGTCAACTCTTCTTTATTGAGAACTAATCCAAAGGAGCTGCCCCTTTATGTGAATGAGGAGTGTCTCAAGATGAAAGTCTGAGCTCAGGAAGAAAAATGGTGGAGACGGGGAATGGAGAGGGGTCGGGCAGACCTCCACTTGCCTTCCATCCAAAACGTTCCGAATGCCGAAGCCATCCCCAGGCGAGGCTCGGGGTCCCTGAGAGGCTTGTGGCACCAAACTACCTTGCTACAGACCTTCAGCACAAGCAAGTGGCAAACCCATCTTATTTTAGCCACTGAATTCCCAGAACTTTTTGTTACTCTTTGTCCTCACCTATCCTGACACTATACTGGCTCATAATGTGGCCATCACCAGAATATCTCTCCATGGTAAACTGCTCACAAAAACACTATTACCCAATGTAAAACAACATTGTTTGCCCCTGGGAAACACGATTCATCTCAGTCATCCTCTCCACTCTTCAAATTTCACTCCACAGTCTTTACCCCATTTCCCTTACTTTTTCCTTTTCTCAGGTTTCCTCGTGTATTTGTGATTTTATCTTATTGTGCCATATGCTTTTTGGTAGGATGCCTTAAATGCTTTCTGCGACAAGGTGACAGACAGGCACACTAGACTTGGCTGCAGAAGAAATCTGGCTTTAAAAAAAAGTCAAATCTACCTCTCAAAATGCAAAGATTTGCTATAAAGGGCTATTTAAAAGAATGTGACCCAAGGTCAGGGCATAATCCTTCAATCCCTTCTAGCCACAATGGCTACTACATGTGCAGTCCCCACCATCCCGACTTTTTTATTTTAATTCATTTCTGGATGCCACCATCCCCTTTTGCTTCCTTGTAAGAAGTATAAACTCTGCTAACTTCATGGAAATATGAAATGCCACTAAGCAACATTTTGAATCTAGAAATTCTGGTTTGGTTTAGTTCTTGAGCCTTCTGCATTCCTGGTCCTGGAGTAAGCATAGGTAAGCCTCATTTTAACCAGCTCCCCTTAGGGATTTAGATGGGAGTTAAGCTTGCTCTTGCTAAGAAGTGCTGTGTAAGAAGGCATGGGGATGTTCACACCTTGTCTAACAGAGACCTCTGGACTAGAAGTACAACTCAGGGGTCAGAAGGCATACACACCCTAATGCTTCGCAGTGACACGGCGCTGTGGTGTTGCGCTCCTGTAACCCAGCACTTGAAGGCTGAGACAGGAAGATTGTTCAAGACCAGCCTGGACTACATAGTCAGTTGTAGACCCACCTGGGCTACAGAGAGACCCTATCTAAAAAGAACAATGAGCCCAGCTACCATGGCACATGCCTTTAATTCCAGCACTCAGGAGGCAGAGGCAGGTGGATCTCTGTGAGTTTGAGGCCAGCCTGGGCTAGGGAGTGAGTTCCAGGACAGCCAGGGCTACACAGAGGCATCCTGTTTCAAAACAAAACAAAAGGCAACAGCAACAATTTAAAAAAAAAGCAACAATGAAGAAAAAAACTTTTGTTAGTTTTTTGTTAAGGCTGTCTTTTTTCAACCAGGCATGGTGGCTCATACCTGTAATCCCAGGCAATAAGGGTCTCAGATAAGAGAAGGGTACCAAGTTCCAGGCCAGTTCAGGCAAATCCAAAAAAGTGGACTGTGTCTCAAAAATCCATAAATAAATCTTTTTAGTTACATTTACAGCCTCTGAGTTATAGAGATGGTATCTGTTGGTGATGTTTTGTCTTCTCTATTAGAAAGGGTCTACTCAGATATTTTGTTCCTTTGTATACCAATCTTTTTCTCTTTAATTTGGGGAGTGTCTGTTTTTAATTTGTGTGTATGTGTATATGTGAGCACAGGTGCCCGTGGAGGACAGAAGAGGGCATCGGGTCTCTTGGAGCTAGAGCTACAGGCAGCCATGAGTCACCCAACATGTGTGCTGGGACACTGAACTCCCATCCTCTGCAAGAGCTGCAAGGGTTCTTCACAGACTAGCTATGTCTCCATCCAGACCTGGATATGTTTTAAAATAATAGCTTATAAAATGAACTTTTTGCATTATGCACATAAACTTTGCACACGGTGTTAACCTATGGCAGCTCACTCATTGAATGAGCTTGAATCACTCATTCAAGGCTGAATGTGGTGGCTTATGCTTGCAAGTCCAAAACTTCAGAGACTGAGGTAGAAGGATCGCCACAAGTTCAAGGACAGCCTTTGGCTGCCTGATGAATTCCAGACAAGCATGGGCTACAACTCAATGTCCTGTCTCAAAACAACCTTCTTGGATAAGACTGGAGAGCATGCCCCAGTAACCTCAAGACCTCCCAATAGGCTCCACGTTTAAAAAGTTTCCCTGGAGCAATCCTTTACTCCATCCACCTTTGATGATACTTAAGATCCAAAGGGAAGCTGGTGTGTTGGTCCACATTTCTAATCCCTACACTTGAGAGGCTGAGGCAGAGTTCAAGGACTACTATGGATTTAAGGATGGCCTGGGCTAGACTTCTGGGGTATGGGCAAGAAGAGCAGGAGTTCAAGGTCATCCTCAGCTTCATCATGGGTTTGAGACCAGAGTGGACTACATGAGGTCCCGTCTTAAAACAGCAACAAACCAAAGTTTTCTCAGAACATACACGCAAGCTCTGCTTTCTGGACTATCCCGGTAGCTTCTCTGCTGTCACAGCAGCCCTGTGAGGCAGTGATGGAGCACACACAGCCTCACCCCTCACTGCCTCCAGCACCAGCTTTAATTTCATTTTGCCTCTTGGCCCACAAAGCCTAGAACTCGTTTCCTGGCCTTTGCTAGAAAAGGTTTGCCAAGACAAGTGCAGAAAGAGAAGCTCCAGGAAACCCTCCTAAGGGAGGATAGGCAGACTTCCCAGCTAAAGTATACGGCAGGAAGGGGAAGAGCCTCAAGGGTCCAGACTGGGCAGACAAATGGAGGTGACCTTCCTTCAGCCAGAAGTGTGGGCAGAAGACGGTGGAGAGAGCAGAGATTATGGGCTTAGTTTTGACATGTGATATCCGAGTGCCTGGGAATTGGATCTTGACTCAAATTTGTAGCTTGAGAAAGGAAGT
This sequence comes from Ondatra zibethicus, assembly GCA_004026605.1. Classification (NCBI taxonomy): domain Eukaryota; kingdom Metazoa; phylum Chordata; class Mammalia; order Rodentia; family Cricetidae; genus Ondatra; species Ondatra zibethicus. The sequence continues at coordinate 42,346 of PVIU01005636.1, read as the reverse complement.
GAACCAGGAAGTGAGGCAAATAAAAACAAACCTTTATCAGGGGGCGTGCAGAAGAGATACCAAATGGGACAGAGGGAAGTAAGCAGATCCTTATAATACTCCATACTGGGATGGAGGCCTGTAGCTCAGAGGTCGAACATTGGCTCAGTATGTCCAAGGCACTGGGTTTGGTCCCCGGCACCAAAACAAACAAACAAACAAACAAAAACAAACAAATAAACAAAACAACAAAAACCAACCAATCCAAAAAAAAAAAAACCAAAACACCAAAAGACCAACTTCTCACCTTTCAGGGTTCACACACACAACTACAAAGTTACAATGTCACCTCATGTTCTACTCTGCCAAAGGAAAAGCCAGGCACACCTGCTGGCTGCCATTTCCCCTTCTCCCTGCAGGTATAAACACCACCTCAGAATCCTTGCCTCTGCAGGAAGAGAGGAATCTACTAATTTGTCAGTTAGGGACAGGGGGATCTGCCCCAGCATTCTATCAAAAAGATCTGTCATTTTGACCTCGCTGCTCTGGGTAATAAGGGAGAACGTAATAGGAATGCTGTCGCCTGTGGGGCCCTAGTAACAGCCATGGTACCATGTACGTACGCAGTGCTTCCTGGTTAACCACACACATCCTTTCACCCGTGGGGGCCAGCACGGCCTTCACAATGAGGGTCTACCCAGCCGCCAGACACAAGCTGGGCCTTTTTAGGCTGAAAATACAGGAAGGTAGGTGGTAGCTCATTCCCATTTCTAGGTGGAAGTAGATCTCAGGGATTTGCCCAGTGGTTAACAGATGTCGGGGATTCCTGCCGACTTGTTGCTAAGGGAACTTTTGTGAAGATGCCTGGAGTCCACAAAATCCAGAAGCTCTGTTCGATGCTTTAAAGTCTTGCGAGTGGCCTCATGGCCAGGCCAGTGCATGGCGCTTTTGGTTCCTGCTGGGCAGAAACAGACAGTGCTATGGCCAAAGGTAGATGTTCACACGGCAGCAGCTGCTGATGCGGGCCCCCTAATTGAATGGCAGGATGACTCTGGGAAAATGGCACAATTACATACCTGGGGAGCCACCAGCCCTAATTGTGAGCAGAGTCAATGACCGCCCCCAAAAAATATTGGTGTGAAGGTCAAAGTCACACCCATTTTAGGTAATTTTCACGTTACAGGAAAAGGCCCCTAAATCAATTTATGTACCATAGCAAACATCTCCTGAATGTCAGGCAGCTCAGAGACACTGTGTCCATTAATTATCAAAGCTCTGGCATGGAAAGGCTGGCCTGGTGTGCTGATGGATCAGCAGACAGGCCCAGGCTTTAGGGCCAGGCAAACATTTTTTTTTTCAGAGTCCAGTAGCATCATTTACTATGCGCTTCTATAAAGAAATCACTGGAATCTTTTTCTTTTTTTTAACTCCTAGGATGGAAAATACAGGAGTAAAGAGATCTCCAAATCAAAAGGCCATGTCCTCGACATCTTTTCTGCTTCTAGGGGCTAACACTCTCTCTCTCTCTCTCTCTCTCTCTCTCTCTCTCTCTCTCTCTCTCTCTCTCTCTCTCACTGGTTCAACAGTCGAGCTTAAGCCTTGTGACCCCCTTCTAATGTGTATCACGTCGTGTCTTCACCATCCTTGAGAGGCCGGAAATATGCAAATGAACGCCGCTCCTGTTTCCAAGCCTGAACCTACCTCCCCTTCCATGCTACTTCCCGGCTATTCCTGTGACTCACTTTGCCAACAGCATGTGGCAGAGTGATGTGCTCAGCCTGAGTCAAAGCCTTAAGAAAGTTCAGCAAGTCATCCCTTTGTCTCCTTGGAAGCTGGCCACTGACTACAAGAAAACTCTAACAACCCTGCGGAAGAAAAGCCATGTGACAATGCCCTGAAGGAGGAGACGCCATGTGGAAAGAGGCCAGACGGAACAACCAGGTGAGTGACTATGGCCCTTCTACGAGTCTAACCCAATGGAGTCTCCTGGACTCAACCCTCAGCTGCCACTTGACTTCAACTCTCTTGGCATAGGAGTTTGCCAAGAAGAACCACTCAGCTGAGCTCTGTCCACTCTGAGTCGCACAGGATGAGTTCCGGGGTGCTTTGTTACCTAGCAATAGAAAACCCACCTCTTCATTGTCCACAGCCCACCAACTCCCACAGCTACCCTATCACCTCCTGCCACACAATCACATGAGCCCAGACTGAGGGAAGAGGAAAAGGAGAGGACACGGAGTTCAAGAATCCCCCTTTGCGCCGCCCCATTCCACTGACAAGCACTGTCACAGTCTGTGTTTGGTTTACTCTACTTTGAATGGCTGTAACAGAATACCACAAGCTGGGTCATTTATGAAGTGAATTTATTTCTCGTGGTTCTGGAGGCAGAGGAGTCTAACATGGAGGTGTCAGCCTCTGTTGAGTTCTTACAGCATCATCCCATGGGAGAAGGCAGAAAGGAAAGAGCAAGCTCTCAAACTATACACCGCCAAACCTCTTTATAATTGGTGCCATCTGTCCGTGGTGGTGGAACCCTCGTAACCTAAATGCCACCTGATATAGCTGTGCTTCAGTGGTAAGTCTTCAACACATTCTGGGGACACAGCACAAGCGGTACCTATCAGGACTAGAGCTGCTGGCATGGACCTCGGCACCACCCGAAGGAAAGCTCTGGCATGCCTGTATTCCAATCTTCTCACCCTCCTAAAACCTCTTCCCCAAAACTCTGGGTGCTTCTACGGAAGTATTACACCACCCTTTAGGTCTCTGATTTTCCCCAAAGGAAGAGCAGACCACAGGAATTCCTGAGTCCAGTTAGGCCTTCCAGGTTGGGCCAGACCGGCCCTTGTACCTACTCTGGTACCACGCCTGACTCTCCAACTCTTCCCTGGCATACAGAGCCCACCTCTATCTACCTCCCTAGGAGCTGTGCCTGCATCCTTGAGGACTAGTGGAAATTGCCTTTCACGTTGGGTCCCCAAGACTATGGAAGTGACCCAGGGCCTGACTTGGAGCTGGCCAGTACCCCACAGTCTCCAGCCTGGCCTCATCTCTTCCATCTGCTCACTCTTCTTGTATGTCTCTCAAACAATGTCGGTGGAGTTCTCTGCTGCTCCCTTTTTTGCGGCTGAAGGGACTACTAAGAAAGGCTTTGTCAGCCGCTGTCCTCTCAGGGCCTTAAACACCTTACACAGCCAGCTTTGGGTGTTGGCTGTTAAGCCTGGTTATGGTTGGGCTCTTGAAGGTTCCCCAAAGTCTCATATACTAAAGATTCAGTAATCAACCTGCGGCATTCCTAGAAAGTGGTGTAACCTTTGGGAGGTAGGCCCTAGTTGGGGAATGGGGTAGGGGGTAGCTGGGACACTATCCCTCCTTCCTGACCAGTATGAGATGCTCCTCTTTATCACATACTCAGAATTTAATGGACTAAGAATTGGCCATAAACTGAAAGCTCCAAACCCAGGTTCAATATACACCCTTCTTCCTTGCGAATTTGATTCCAGGCGCCTCGCCACAGCAATAGGAAGCTGACCAGCATGGCTCTCATACCTCTGGGGAGAATAAGTCCCCTGTGAAGGGTTACCCCTTAAGTAACCAGGACCCCTGTGGCCAGGATCCCCAGGTCTCATGCTTCTCTGTGTGGGCCTAGGTCCTCTAGAGTCTGTCTTCTTAAGCCAGACACTCACTCCATCATTTTTCCCGTTCTTAGGAGTCTTGACCAAAGGGATTGCCCCAATGACCATGTCTTCCAACCCTGCTTCCATCTGAGTCAGCCATCCCCAAGGCAAAGCTAGCAGGCCTTTGGGGGTCAGCTTGCAATGCCCCCTCCATAGTGTGTGTTTCCTGCAAAGGCGGACCTCTGGCTTCCCTTTCTTTGTCTGAACCAGGAAGAGATTCCTGGGGAGAGTCTACTTTGCACATTCTTGTCAGTGTCTCACACCCTCCACTAAGATACTTCCTGTTGTCCCTCTTTCCACTAGAGGGCAAAAGGGACACTGTGAGGAAAACCCCGTTCTTCAGCTGAGTGCCCATCACCCCATCCTTCCCCAGGAGGTTGATGGGGCCCATTCTGTTTCGATTTCTTCCCCTACAGCAGGACCCCCCTTCAGAGCCTATGGGCTCACTGTCTGCTTGCTGCTGCCGGGCTTCTACAGTCTCGGGATCCATACACTTCACACTGCACCCACTGGCTGCTCCCCAACTTACCCCAGCCTGTCTGTGAGTACTGGCCCATCCCAGGAGACTCCATGGCATAGCTCCCTTCCCAGCTCTCTGCCTAGTGATCCAGTTTATTCTGATAGGAGGGTGCCAGCCACCAAGAACCGGATCCACGAACCTCCACGCTGGTGCTGAGAATTCTAGTCAGTACGTGGGCAGTGGGGTCAGGGCTACCCTTGCCTCCACCTCAGCTGGTTAGAGGTGAATTTAAACTTCAGGGTTGGCAGTAGGGGTGCTCCAGTGTGTGTGTGTGTGTGTGTGTCCATCCCCAGGTTGTAGCTATCTTCCTTTTGGCCCCAGGATTGCAGGTCTTATTAAGGATATTGTCACCAACATATCAACCTGAGGGGCATGCCCACCCTTCTTCACATCTGCCACTCTTTTACTGACCTTTGAGTTTCAAAATAGTCAAGGAATTCAGTCAGTTACCCGAGTTGTTAGTCTAGTATGCAGATCTGACCCCTTGGAGGACAGACTTGCCTCTCTCATGCTGTCATGTCTTCTCCAGTCGGTAAAATGAAGACAGTGCCAGGTATTGTGGCCCAAGCCTGGGACCCCAGCACTCAGAAGCAGAGGCGAGAAGACTGCAAATCTGAAGCTGGCCTGAGCTACGGAGCTAGACTGTGGCTCAAAACAGAGCTTCCTATGTGGAGGACAGTACCCCACCCTCACAGAAGGGTCAGGAAACTGGTGATGATGTGCATGCCTTGTGTAGGTGTTCCTGGGGGCACCGAGTTGCTAGTAATAGAGGAGGGGTCTGAAAGGTCCCTAAGTACCAGAGACTTCCCAACTCTCTAAGTGCAAAGGGATGCCGTGGGCACACCCAGGCCATTCTGCTTTGTCTCCTGGGCCTGTTCATGCTCCCTACCCCCCACCCCGCCCAGGAAAAAGCAGGGGCACTCTGTTCTTACAAATCCCCACCCAAAACAGCTGGCTGAATCCAGCCAGGAACACTCCTTACCAGATAGACAATCACCAGGCAAATCCCCACATCAGTATTTCCTGGGGAAACGTAGCCACCAAGAGAACTCAAACGTCTTTCAGAGAGCTTTTTTTGTCAGGAGGCGCAAGGTTTCCCTGTCAGATGATGCTTATTATTATTATTATTATTATTATTATTATTATTATTATGCCCTTAGAGGAGGAACTGGGAAATGCAGAAAGTCAAATCTGAGCCTCTGCAGAAGGAGGTGCTGGGAATACACCCTGAGTTCCCAGAGACACCTCTACTAAGACCCCAGGAAGCTCATTCCAGCCTTTTGCCCAGGAATACTATGGTCCGTTTAGAGCGAGTCGGTTTCCTGGACCTGGGAGAACTATCACGTGCTTCCAGAAGGCTGGGTAAACATTTGATAATGCTGCCGCAGGACACTTGTCATGCCTGCCCAGTCTACAACCATCTAACCCCTATCTCCTCACCTCACCCTGGCCCCAGTCGCATGTAACATTTTTCATTCAAAATTTGCTACTTTGTTCTTAAGTAGGTCCCAGGAAAAGATAAATTTGGTTCCTTATTTAGGCTAGTTCCTACCAAAACCTAAGATTACCTACGCGACTGAGGGTGAGGGTTAGTTTAGTCTTCATGACGACCCTGGGGTCAGGAGCCTCTCTGTAAGGACTGAAAAATACCCCCTCTCTCACACACACACAAAACACACACAAAGGACTTTAGAAACTTAGGCTCTCACTCAGACTGTGACCATGAGCTCAGTGATTAGAGGCCAGAGAGGCCTCACAATTGTCACCCAGACAATAAGCAGCCAGCTGACTTGGCTCAGCTGTCCTATGTAGCCTTGGGGCCAAGCCAGATCACCAGGAACAAGTCACTTTAGGGTACTGAGCCTAAAGGAGGGGGCGCTGCCTGAGGTCCTAGCTGTATCCTCGGACAAGCTTGCTGCTCTGCTCAGACTCACTCACTGCTAACTGGTGCATCTCAGCTGACCAGTAAGTGGGCGGCCCGGGGGAAGCCGGGCAGTCCGCCCCCCCCCGAACAGAATGACTGACCACTGGTTCGCGGGAAAGGCGGGGCTGTGGGGCCACCTTTCCGAGCCCCAATCATCCATCCGTTCGCCTTGCCAAGACCACCGAGCTCGGAGGCCCCTTGGCGGCCCCTGTCATCCGCGGCAGCGCGCCCGCTTGCTTCAGAACTCGCACAGGCAACAAGTTCTCCCTTCCCCCGAGCGGCCACGACGTGCTTGGGAGGCTGGGTACGAGAGGAGAACTGCCCACGCCCCAGGGCAACCCCGCACCCTTCATTCCCCAGAGCGCCGAGGTTGGATGGATAACAGGTTCTCGACCCCAGCCCTAGCCTCTCACCTCCAGCAGCTGCACGTAGCTGGCGGGGAACCAGCCACGGAGCCCGTCGTCCTTCTCGCCTTCCCACCAGCCGCCGTCCGGGACCTGGAGCAGCGTGAGCAACTCGCCCGCAGCGAAGCGTAGTCCCTGGCTGTGCCGCTCCCCAGAGAAGGGGTACAGGGTCCGGCAGCGGGCACCGGCCATGGCCCTGGCGCCCGGGCTCACAGTGCAGCCCGCATCCCTGCCTAGCCCCGCGGGCTGGCCAGAGGCTGCGCGGGGTCCCAGGCGCCCGGTGCTCCGGGCTCCCGCGCTCTGGGCGCGCGCCGTGGCGGGGGAGCGCAGGGGTCCCTGGGCCTCCGGGCTACAAGCGCTGCTTGCTGGGAAACGGACGATCGCCGTCCGCACTGGCTCCGTTGGCTCCGCGGGCTCGGGAGCGCTAGCGGCGACGCCCCCGGGCCGGGCGGCTCTGCGGTCCTCGCGCCGCGCGGGGGGGGCGGGGCTCAGGGGGAGGAGACCCAGGGGCCGCGGGCTCACAAGACAACTTCCCCTGGCTGCCTCGGCCGGGGACGTCCGAGTGCACTGAGAGGCGCAACTGCCCCGGGAGGTGGTGCCCAGAGCATCCCCCTCGGCCGGGCTCGTCCGAGGTCAGCGAAGCCCGGGAAGACACGGAGCGAGCGAGCGCGCTGACGGCCGGTGGCCGGGCGGAGACTATCTCGAGGCGACCAGGGAGGGCAAGGGGCCGGGCCAGACCGGCCACGCCCGCGGAGGGCTGGGCACTCCCCAGCAGAGGGGCTCCCCGGCGACCCTCCACCCAGAGCCGCTGGAATGGGAACGCCCCTCGATTCCTCCTGTTTGGATATGTGGTGGGTGACAGGCGGCGCTGCCTCCCAGGTGTCTGCAAGGGAATGTGTTTGTGACCATCATTGTAGTGCATGAAGCCTGGTTGAACTTGACTCACAGGAAACTGAACAATGGATAAAGACAGGTTTGAAGGCTGGCGCCGAGGCCGGGAAGCTCGGTGACAGCATGTAACACCAGCGCGGGGGTGGGGAGGGGTGCGCGATACGCCATGCAGATATGAGAAGTCCGGGTTGGTAGGCTTGGAATCCGACCGAAGCGGCTAAACATTGCAAAGGCTAACTAAAAAGGAGAGCAAACACCTTTTCAGCTTCATGGGAAATGGTTAGCGGGCGGGGGTGTCATGGTCTAGCCCTCCTGAATTCAAGATGGGCCTGCCGAGGAATATCGATCAAGTCAGTCAGCTACCGGATATCAGTAGGGGCTTCCCCTGTTCCCTGAAGAGTCTGGATAAAACTCGGCCCTTGAGACTCTAGTGAACCTCAGGTGCTCAAGAAGCGTACCTTAAGTCAAGAGTGCAGACGGAAAAGGCCTATTTCTTTGCTAACTTAAAAATTAAAGTACTTTTCCTAACCTGTGATAGCCAGACCCTTCACTATCAATGTTATAATCAGTTGAGCATCCCTAATTGAAAAATCTAAAGTACAAAATCCAAACATTGTCACCGCTAAGAGGATGTTAGGGTGGAGAAAGCCACGGTCACAGAAAACGGCAGCGGAGATGGGGGATGGCGCACCTGTAGCCCTGGCCTGAGAGGTGAAAGCTAGACAATGAAGAGAACTCCAGGTTAGAGTGGCCTGAGAGCAGAGAGAGGAGAGGGGAGACGGAGGGAAAGAGAGAGAGAGAGAGAAAATATAGATGAAGATATTGTATAATGTTACATTTGAGCTGTGTGTATTCATTTAATGTTAGACTTGAATCACAGTCCCTAGACATCGCATTACGTCCTTGCAAATGTTACAAAATTCTCAACGTTTTTGATCTCAAGCTTCTCTTTTGTTTTCCTTTCCTTCTCCCCTGCCTTGAGACAGGGCCTTAATATATAGCCCTGGCTTGTCCGAAACTATGTAGACCAGGTTGTCTTCTAACTCGCAGAAATCTGCCTGCCTTTACTTCCCACCAAGCTTTTCCAATAAGGCTATAGAGCCTGAAGTTCTTAGCAGCTATTTTCACTCCTTGCTCAGTAACCTTCTATGGTTTCCTCTGGTCTATTCTGCTGGGCATAAACCTCTCAGCATTTTAGAGTAGGATATCCATGACAAAGTCAGTTCAGTAACAGGCACTAAATTAAGTAAAGCCTTAAATTCTTGCATAGCTGCCTGGGCTTTGAACCAGGTCCCTTTAGCTCGGTGGTTCTCAGTCTTGGCAGGACGCTAGAACCATTCCTGTAGGTTTTCAAAACCCCTCATCTGAGTCCACTCTAGCTTTGAGAGGATCCCTTGAGCCATAGTCTGCACTGAAGCCATCTCACCTAAGTGGAATCCCCAGCCTGGACATCCTGGCAAGTGCTCAAATGCTAAAGTGCACGGCCTGATGACTTCTGCTTGTCTAGGACTTATGGGGAGCAAAGGTTGCAAGCCCAGCTGCCGTGAAGACTCCGATAGAGAAAACAGTTGCGTGATGTCTTCTGTCTATAATCCCAGCATTCAGGAGGCCGAGGCAGGGGGACCACCACAAAGTTCCCAGTCAGCTTGACTGACATAGTGAGGTCCAAGCCTGTGTGGGCTGCAAGGTGTGAGTTAGTCTCAAAAAGACAAAACACAAGACAAAAATAACAACAACAAAAGCTTGCTAAAAACACCAACTGCGCTAACCAAATTTCAAAGAAATTCAAATGCCCTCTGTCTCAGGTACATGGCTTTCTGCAAACTGTCCAGATTTGATGATATGGCCTGGTTTCGTAAGAAGAACTGACTGGTTTATGGCAATCCTGAAAGGAAGAAGTCTTTATTACAGAAAACCGAGTCTCCACAGCATCCAGAATTCGTGGGCACCAAATGACCTATCTCAGGCATTACCACCCGCGAATGATATGGAGATGTACACATTAAGAAGGAAGAAACTGAATTCAGAGGGTGTGACTTGCCTTTGGTCATATGGCAGTCAACCACAGAACAAGATTTTGAACTGGGGTTTGGCTTATTGTACCTGGAAAGTTGTTTCTTCTAGCCCACTCTGCCAGTCAGGCCATGCAGGCGCCATGGATGGATGGGGATGTGGTTCAGTGGTACAGTGCTTAGCATAGGCAAGGTGCTGCGTTCCATCCCCAGCATCATGAGAAAGCAATGTAGACCCCAGAGTTCACATCCAGGAGTATCTTACCAGCTCTACGGACCCGGACGTGGTAAAGCAGACTCAGCACTCAGGAGTCTGAGGCCAGGCTGGGCTACATAGTAAGACAAAGAGGACAGGAAGAGAAGAGAGGCAGGGGTGGGGGATAGAAGAGGAGAGGAAAGGAAGGGAGGGGAGGCATAAAGGGAAAGAAAAGAGACAGGAAGGAAGGTTTCTGTGGGGCAAGACTCTGAAGAGAGAAAATGCCTGGGCAATGTGTTGTGTCAGTCAGTATAGAAATAAGTCTAGAATAGCAGAGAATGGCACTAATGTCCAAAATAGAGGTGGAACAGCCAGGCATGGTGACACAGCCTGAGACAGCATAATTGTCTGTAGTCTGAACTCAGTCTGGGCTACAAAATAAGATGCTACCTTCAAAAGGAGAAAACACGAGGGAGCTGAGATGGCAGCTCAGTCGCTGAGGATACAAAGTTGATAGGGCGCTTGCCTCAAATTCACAAAGGCCTGGATTCCACCCAGAACCTCACAATCCTAGTGTGGTGGCTGGTGGTACATACTTGTAATCCCAGCCCTCGGGAGGCAGAAACAGGAAGACTACAAGTTTGAGGTCAACCTGGACCATAAGGTGAGACTGCTTCTGGAAGCCAATGCCTGCAGCACTGGGCATGTGCAAGGGCCTAGACACCATCCCCAGTGCAAAAGAAAAGGGGAAGGAGGAAGGGGAGGAAGGGAAATATACACCCACACGCAACCTGTGTGACATCATAGCAGCCTAAGAACCCAATGTGGAAGTGACCCAAACGCCTGCTGCTTCATGCCAGACAACCTTCAGGGGCTCTATCTACACAACATGCCACAGAATAGTTACTGAGCTGTGAAAACAATGGAGGACCGACGCGTGCTCTGGCAAGGACAAACTTCAAAGCGACTACGCAAAAGCTTCCAGATGTGAAAGGCCATGAGTTCTATGATTCCTTTATATGAAGTATCCCCAGAGGCAGATCCATAGAGACAGTAAATAGATTGGTGGTTGCCTGGGGACAGGAGTAAGCAAAGAAACACAAGGTTTCTTTTGGGGTAGTGAAAATACTCCCAAATTAGATTATGGTAATGCTTGCACAATTTGGTAAATCGCTGGATTGTACACTTGAAACAACTAGATGTTTGGAATGTAAAGTACACCTCAAAGCTGTAACATAAAACAAAAATAAATACACATCAAGGCCTCCTTCACCTAGTCAGTATATTTTTCTCCACCTCTGCATACTAGTTCATTCAGCAGAGGCCCAAGGACTTGTTGAGTCCACAGTGTAGCTGGCATTGTGGGGTACTCCGTAAGTCCACTCTGTAAGCTGGGCACTGTGGGACACTCCTGTAAATTCACTCTGTAAGCTGGGCACTGTGGGACACTCTTTTAAGTCCACTCTGTAAGTTGGGCACTATGGGACACTCCTCTATGTCCACTCTGTTAGCTGGGCACTGTGGAACAGTTCTGTAAGTCCATGCTGTAAGTTGGGCACTGTGAGACACACCTGTGATCACAGCACTTGGTATCATGAGGCCTGTTGATCATGAGTTTGAGGACATCTTGGGCTATATTGCAATGTCAGGTCAACCTGGCCTGTGTAGCAAGACCCCACCTCAAAAAACAAATAAAACAAACGTGTTATGTATTCCTGATCTCAAGGAATAAAGAGATTTAAGAGGAACCGGGCAGTGGTGGCACAAGCCTTTAATTCCAGCACTTGGGAGACAGAGGCAGGTGGGATCTCTGTGAATTCGAGGTCAGCCTTGTCTAGGGAGTGAGTTCCAGGACAGCCAGAGCTGTTACAACAGAGAAACCCTGTCTTGAAAAGCCAAGGCCAAAACCAACCAATAAACAAACAAACAAATAAACAGTGAGGGAAGAAGAATTCCTTTAGAACCATTAAGGAAAAAGATGGATGACTGTCTTAGTTGATTTTGCCTTACTATAACAAAACAGAAGAATCTTTATTTCATAAAGAAAGTAGTGAGGGTAGCACACACTTGTAATTCCGGCACTCAAGAGGCTGAGGCAAGAGGATTGCTATGAGTTTGAGGCCGGCTTGCTTATATAGTGAGTTTTAGGCAGGCCAGAACTACATAATGGAACCTGTTTCAAAAGGAAAAGGAAGATAAAAAGGAGGGAGATCATGAAGGAAGAAAGAGAGGGAGGAAGAAGAGAGAAAAAGAGACAGACAGACATACTTACTCTGACCCACAGGTCTCCCCATAGCCAGGAGACTGCATCTGGTGATTTCTGGTGAGAGCCATTGCTTTCCAAGCAGGGAAGAAAGGATGTGTGAGATCACGTGGTAAGGGAAGGCGCCAAGGAAGCCAAACTCAACTTAATAGCAGCAGCCCTTGAGGTCTAGGCCTGAGTCACCTCATCTACTCTCAACAGACCTGTATTGGGGAGTGGTGAGCTGGCTCAGCAGGTAGAGGTGCTTGCTGCTAAGCTTGACTACCCAAGGTTTAATCCCCAGGATCTACATGGTAGAAAGGGAATTGTTCCCTGACCCTCACATACTCATGATGACATTTGAACACCCGCTCACAATGAATAAATACATGTGATAAAAACAAAACAACCAAAACTTGTTTTGAACTGGGGCTGCTTCTCTGTAACAGAGTACTTGCCTCGCAGGCATGAGGCTTAGGTTCAGTTCCTAGGTGAATATACTTACCTGGCGGGGGAGAGGGGAGATACCATGAAAGGTGGTTTTCCACAGCAATTTAACCATTGCATTCCAAATGCACTGACCATTTTCCCAAATGAGGGAAAATGAGTTACATTTTGCAGTAGTGAACTACTGTGTTTACTCTCTAATCTATTGCATGAAAAGAACTTAAGTTAAAAGAATATTACCTGGAAGTAGTGGCACATGTTTTAATTTCAGCGCTCCAAGCAGAGGGAGGTGGATTTCTGTGAGTTCCAGTTAGGCCAATCTAAGACCCTCCATGTCAGAGAGAGAGAAAGAGAGAGAGAGAGAGAGAGAGAGAGAGAGAGAGAGAGAGAGAGAGAGAGAGAGAGAGATTGACCCTTTAATCATCAAGTAAAGCAAAGCGCAGTCCCAGGAGACTCCAGTATACATCCATCTATAGCAGCGATGGTAGAAACAAAGCAAAATGTGGATGGATGTTTCTGTCCTGCCCAGTCCCACAGCCATTCAGTCCCAAAGAAACACACAGAGGTTTATATTAATTATAAACTGTTTGGCCTATTAGCTCAAGCTTATTATTAATTAGCTCTTACAACTTAAATGAACCCACAATTCTTGTCTGTGTTTAGCCATGTGGCTTGGTACCTTTTTCTCAGTGCAGCATTCTCATCTTGCTTCCTCTGTGTCTGGTGGTGACTGCTCTCTGCCTTCTTCTTACCAGAATTCTCCTCATCTGGTTGCCCCACCTATATTTCCTGCCTGGCTACTGGCCAATCAGCATTTTATTAAACCAATATGAGTGACAAATCTTTACAGTGTACAAGAGCGTTATCCCACAGCAGCAAAATACACACACTGGGATAAAGTGGCCTAGTTGGGATTCCCACCCTCTAGTCACAGCCCCTGGGAAAACTGATAGTAGTTCACAAAGCTGAACAGGACACCTTTATGGACTATTATGTCCCTTTCCAGAAGACATTCATCTGAGCTGTGCTCATATACTCACCAAGATACATATATTAGCGAGGTTTGTACTGCCGTGACAAAATACCTGAGATGGTGAATCTCTATGGAGGAAAGGATTTCTTCGACTCATAATTCCAGTCTGTGGTATGCTGGCACCACTGCTTTTAGGTGCCCTGGTGGTGCCACTCATCATGGTGGCAGGGTGTGATAGAAGAGGAGGATGCTCACCAGCATCCAGGAAGCAGAGGGGCAAGGGAGAAAGAACCAGGGCACCCAAACCTCTTCCCAACAGACTCATCTCTACAGTTTCCCCAACTCCAAGGAGTGCCACAGGTTTTCACCCGTGGGCCATCGGGAGACATTTACCCAAACCACAGGGCATGTCAGCAACATTTGCAGCCAGACCATTCATGCTTGCTCCAAACTGGAAGCAACCTGACCTCTGTTTACAGTGGGATGAGTTCAGAGAGGGAGAGATCTCCACTCACTGAGAAAGAACAAAACACTGCCATGGGACAGAATGAGTCCCACAGATGGATCGTGGGCCAAGGGAAGCCACACTTTCAAGAATGTATATGGGGTGACTAGACTCATGAAATTTCTAAAAGTCAGGAGAGTGGTGAAGTGGGGGACAATCATTGAAGATGATGGCACCACTACAGGGCATTCAGGAAGTGTTCTGACACAGCTCTTCCCTTGCATAGAGCCCAGGCCAATTTCTAGTTCCTGTTTTATCTCCCTCGGCTTTCCAAGTTCTGGAATTACAGGTGTGCACTAGCACGCTTGCCTAATTATCTACTTTAAAAATGAGCACATTTTATTTATTTATATTCATTCACTAAGTTGTTTATTTAGTGTGCGTGTGTGTATGTGTGTGTGGTCATGTGTGTGTTTGCACATGTGCACACGAGTGCATGTAAGTGTATGCTGAGGCACAGGTATGGAGGTCAGAGGACAACTCTCCGCAGTCAATACTCTCTACCATGTGGGGCTTGGGGATTGAACTCAAGGTTTCAGGCTTGGTGGCAAGTGCCTTTACCTGCTGAGCCATCTCACCTGTGCATATATAATGTACTTCTTCATCCATCCTATCCTCACTGGTACATTCTTTTTGTAGATGCTGCATTTTAATGCAGTTTGTTAAACAAACAACAAAATAATACTGTCCCTGCATCAAAGAACTTAAAATGGTGTCATAGTTTGCTTTCTTTTGCTGTAATAAAGACCATGTCCAAAAGCAACCTGGGGAGGAAAAGTTTTATCTCAGTTCACAGTTTATAATCCATCACTGAGGGAAGCCAGGGCAGGAACTCAAGGCAGGAACCTGGATGCAAAAACTGAGGCAGAGGTCATGGAGAGTGGTGCTTACTGGCTTGCTCAGCTTGTTTCCTAATTCACTCAGGACCACCCACCCTGGGCACCATCTGCAGTGGGCTGGGCACTCTGCATTAATCATTAATCAAGAAAACGTTCCACAGAATTGCTTACAGGCAGTCCAATGGAAGCATTTTCTCAACTGAGAGTCCCTCTTCTCAGATGACTCTAGCTTGTGTCAAGCTAAATAAAACTAGCCAATGTAAATGGAGATGGCAGAGTCACCAAATGTGTTATCTGTGCACTTCTGTCATGACAACTCTCAAATATCACAAGCAACATAATACAAATAGACATGTACCTATTAATCACATTCTAAACACAATGCTACTATAAACATAATTTCACTAAAATATTAATGGAAATAGATATTTATTTCTTTAAGATTTATTTTACTTATTTAAAAACACTGGGTTTTTTGTTTTTTTGTGTTTTTGTTTTGTTTGATGGAGTCTCAACTATGTAGCACTCCCTGGCCTGAAACTCACTGAATAGATGATGCTGGCCTTGATCTCACAGAGATCCCCTTGCCTCTGTCTCCAGAGTGCTGGAATAAGGCATGTGCTTACCTATCATGTCCAGAAACCACAATTTTATGGAGAGTAAATGGAAGAGGGTGTGGTGGCCCAGGCTTGTCGTCCTAGCCCTTGGGAGGCTGATGCAGGAGAACTGCTGCAAGTTCCTGGCCAGTCTACATAGGTTACATAGGGGCTCTGTCTCTGCAAAGCACAGTGTGAAGCAAAACGAAGCACAGGGCCTGGTTGGCTTCCTACTTGGAGTGCAGGAGGAAGCTGGCACTGGGCGTGGTAAAGAAAGCAAAGTGCCCCACCCTCAATGCCTCCACTGGAGCCTCAGTCAGACAGTCCAACCCAAGATCCCAAAACTTGTGTGTGTAGGAATCACAGTGCGGGACCCGAAACACGGCTCGGTGGCTAAGATAGCTGCTGCTCTTCAACAGTAGCTCCAGCGTCAAGGATTCTAGTGTCCTTTTCTGGCCTATGCCAGAATGACACTAAGCACTCACACACACGCACACGCATGCATACACACACACACACACACACACACACACACACACACACACACACACACACACACACACACACAGTATCTCTGTGAGTTTCAGGCCCACGGGCTATGCACCAAGAACACTGCCATTTGTAAGTTGGTATCTTATTTGGCCAGGCCCACCACCCTTTAAAATGAGAAAGTCAGGCTCAGTGACTGAGTCGTGTGACCCCAGCACCCAGGAGGCTGACCTCGAACACCTTTTTCTTCATGCCTCCACCTCCCAAGTGCTGAGCTTACACAGATGTCCACCATCACACCAGTCTTGTTGAAAATCTTACTTGGCTGCATTTGCAGCCTGGGATGAGCAACCCTTTGAAACTTGAATACGCCTATCCTTCCCAAATCTTGCCTACGCGTGAACACAGGAGGCCTGAAAGTTGGAATTCACTCTTCAGGTAGACCAGACGTAACCGGATGGGTCCAAGGTGGCTGCCAGCCCAATCACCTGACAACTTCTAGTTTCGCTATCCTGTCATTGGCATGCCAAATGAACCCCACCACTGCCCCAACCTCCATTAACGGTCAACAGTCGCCACGGCAAGGACTGAAAGGAAAGTCAAAGAAATGAAGAGCCAGCGTCCCACCCATTTCTAGAAAACATATGAATATTCTTTCCCTTTTAAAGCCCATCTGCATCTCTTATTTCCTTTGCTTGGCACACATAACCCAGACCTCCAGCCCCAAGGGTTGAGAAGTTGATTTTCCCCCCATTTTATTTTTTAACTTTGTTTATAGGTGTTAATTTGACAGAGCCAGGCATGAGACTGTATACCTGTAATCCTAGCACTTAGCAGATGGAGGCAAGAGGGTCAGGTGTTCAAGGTCATCCTTGGCTACCTATCGATTTTGAGGCTAGCCTGGGCTATCTAAGCATCTGTTTCAAAAAAAAAGTGATTAAAAAAAAGTGACTGTCTCTCCTTGACTTCTCTTATTCTTGGAAGAATGAATGTCTATACTTCTCTCTTGGCTCTGTGGTCTTACTGGTTTCATAGTTCCCCAAGGGAAGAAGAGCCCAGCTGGAGAGCAAAAACTGGTAATCACTTCACTCATAAAACAGAATATGTGGTCAATGAACCCGGGAGAGGCTCCTGTTGGTTTATAGATAGAAAAGAGGAAAAACAAGAAAAGATTGGTGGCGTTGGCTGAGAGAGTGCTTTCCCAGCAAGGGCAAGGCCCTGGCTTTGGAGCCCAGTACAGGGAGAAGAAAACATAAAGAAGACTGGCTCCTTCAGTTACTTGCCTTTTCAGGTGGCGGCAGAGTCAAGACAAGAGAAAAAGAACCTAGAGTCGCTTGCAGGTAAGTGTGGGTCACTCCCTGTGGTTAAGGTCAAGAAAAAGCCATTATCTTTCTGACTGAAGCTGTTTGGGACTTTGGCTGTTATCACTCTGATTTCTGAGGTCAGTTAAGCATCTGGAGGGTGGTGGCAGGAACTTTAACATGAGTAACTCCATTTTGATTTCTTTAGGGGGAGGGGTGGTCTTTTGGGGCCAGTACAGGAAACTAACCTAAGGCAATGGTTTAGGTTATTAACAGATAAATGAAGAAAGAAAGAAAGAAAATAATAGGAACTGGAGAGACAGAAAATAAGAAAAAGTGAGGAGGAGAGAGAGGGGGGCCCACCTTTTCATTGCCCTCACATGAGGACTCTTAAGACAAAACGAATTTTAGCCTCAAGGCTTCTCCTTCCAAAGGGGGTGATTGAGGCAGTACTTGGATGAACTAAATTAGTTGTGGGGCCAAAAATAACACTTAGAAATTAAAGTCTGGGAATAAGGGTGTAGCTCATTAGTAGAGACTTGCCTACCACGTGGGGAACCCTGGGTTCCATCGACAGCACTGTCAATAAAAAAAAAAAAGGAAAAATAAAAAGGAATTAAGTCTGTCTTTTGAGTAGGAGACTTCTGGCTCGAACCTATCCTACTCAGCCTGGAAAGACAGAACTCAGACTGGCTCTTGGGGAGAAAATGAAAACAGACTATTCAACAAGGCTCGGAGTAGACAGAGACCAAGCCACTTCCTCCAACAAGGCCATACCCACTCCAACGAAGCCACGCCTCCTAGTAGCTCCACTCCCTCTGAGATTATGGGGACCAATTACATTCAAACTATGACACTGGGGTTAACATAAATTCCTGGAGGTTCCAAAATAAAACTTAAAAACCTGGAATGAATGACCCGGTCATAGGTTCTCCACTTTGCCTATGAAAAGGGAGTTGGCTAAGGAGGATTGTCAGAAATAGACAGGCTCTTTCTCTGAACAAAACCCCACCACAAGGCTCTATTCTTCTGAAAGCTAAAAATAAATTCAGAATTAATCACAACAGAGAATGAACCATCTCTTCAATGACTATAATTAGCTCCATTTATTAATGAAGATTCAAATAATGAGGCCCATCCAAGTCCCACATTTTTTGCTTACTAATCACATGTCCATGGTAAGGGGCTGCACCCCCTCCTGCCTCAGCTACCTCAGCTATAGAATGCGGTTGTACCTGTCGTCCAACGCCATGAGATGCAGGAGCCCGGTGGGGAGGTCAAGGGTTGGCTTTCTGGATTGAACTGGCTGGTTTAGGGCATCAACTTGACACAAGTTAGAGTTATCAGAGAGGAAGGAACCTCAGTTGAGGAAATGCCTCCCTGAGATCCAGGTGTGAGGCATTGTCTCAATTAGTGACCAATGTGGGTGGACCCATCCCATAGTGGGCAATGTCATCCCTGGGCTGGTGGTCCTGGATTCTATAAGAAAGCAGGCTGAGCAAGTCCTGTGAAGCAAACCAGCAAGCAGCACCCCTCCATGACTTCTACATCAGCTCTTGCCTCCAGGATCCTGCCCTGTTTGAGTTCCTATCCTTACTTCCTTCAGTAATGAACAGCAATATGGAAGTGTAAGCCCTGTCCTCACCAACTCACTCTTTGGTCATGGTGTTTCATTGCAGCAATAGAAACCCTAACTAAGACATGGATCGTCCAGGGTGTGTGGAGAAAGATGCAGACCAGAAGAAATGTCTTGATTAAAACCCCCAAATTAAAAATCCAAAACTGTCTATGAAAGCTTCCAGGCCTGGCAGGTAAGGAAAGTCAACAGTGCAAAACAAGTCTTACCTCAAAGGAGACAAGAGATTGTTTATTCTGGAGCCAAATATGAATGGCCGTGGATGGACTGGGAACACAATTCTATGTTCCATCATGCTAACAGTTTGATTAAGCTTTTGTAGTACAGAACAAAGAAGTCCTAAGTAAAGACACTTTTAAGAGATACTGGGGAAGGTGGTGGGCTAAAGCAAAGTTGGCAATCTCCACTCTAAGCCTTGGCTTTTATCTGATGACGCTCTTAGGATTTTGCTTGGCAGGAGTAGGGAAGAAGGTCTATTTGTAAATTCCCACACATGTACCTATTGTTTGCAAAGCTGTTAACTCATACACAAAAGAGAGCAATGAATGTCTGTGAAGAAGACTAAAAATGCCCCAGGGTAGTTTGGTTCTGAACTTGAAACATGCCAACCTTTCCTTGCCACAATCATTGAATCCCTAATCGTTTGGTCAGCCTTGCTAAAGGGTTAATGGGAAATGTAGTTTCTTTTATGCACAAGCATCTTTAGTCTTCTACGCCTTTGAGGGCAAGCTGGGTGAGGAAATAAAATGTGGCTTGACATTCGCCTTGGCTCCCCATCAGGTTCCTTTGCTAAACAAAGGTTTCCCAAGCCCTTTCGTGGTCACCAGTGTAGTGGTATTTCATTTGTATTTTAATAAATAAGTTTGCCTGAAGATCAGAGAGTAAAACAGCTGCCCTGGTCAGCCTTACAGACCAGGCAGTGGTGACACACACCTTTAATCCCAGTAGGCACACTAATTTGTCATAGAAACTGGATGGTAGTAGTGCACACCTTTAATCCCAGCACTAGAGAGGAATATATGACGGGAGGAGACAGCTCTCACACAGTCTCTTTCTGAGATTCCTGGAGGCAGGGTTGCCATTTCAGACTCAGGTAGAGGTAAAAGCCAGTGACTGGCTGTTTTGCTTTTCTGACCTTCAGGTTGAACACCAACATCTGTCTCTGTGTTTTTATTAATCACGCTACACACCAGAAGGTAAGACTGTGAGTTGCAGGGGCTACTACATGGGGACCTGTGGATTGGGAACAGCAGCTGCCCTGAGGCAGATTCTCACAGAACCATGTCCTGTAAGGAGTCAGTCTGCAAGGCACAAGCTGGTAGCCATGGTCACACCATTTTGCAAAACTCTCCCATTTCATTCTAGTTTAACGGTGATAGTTCCAGAAACTGAACTGGGTTCCTAGAATTGAAAAAAAAACCTCTTTCCTTAGATCCTAGCCACCCCCCACCCCGCACCACCACTACTGACCCAGCTCCACCCTGGCTGCCTCTAGAGATGTGGATCAATCACCCACACCACCTAACTCACCATTCCCTGGTTACCTACCTCTAAGCACCCCTAACAATGGGCAACCGCTGCTCCCCAAAGAGACCTTTCAACCCCTTTCCTTTCCTTTTTCCACCCTGTAAGCAAACAGGAGCAGACTTGGATTCCTACACCAAATGCCTCCGCCGCCCTGTTTTTCTCCAGAATAAAAGTCAGCGTTGCCCTCACGTTGCTGGTTTCCTGTCTATCTTTCCTTCCTGTCAGCTGACCATGCATCAGCAGCTCCCTTAGGTTTCTGTTGCTGTGATGGACACCATGATCAAAAGCAACCGGAGAAGGTAAAGCTTTATTTTACCTTACAGCTTAGAGTCCTTCATGAAGGGAAGTGGGGGAAGGAACTCAGGGCAGAAACCGAGAGGCAGGAGCTTAAGCATAGACCATAGAGCAATGGTGCTAACTGGTTTGCTCAGCCTACCTTCTTATATAACCCCAAACCACCTGCCTAGGGGGTGATACGGCCCACAGTTAGCTGGACCCTGTCACATGAAAATTCCCTGTAGAGTAGCTTACAGACAGTTTGAGAGAGGCAATGTCTCAGCCAAGGTTCCTCTTCCCAGACAACTCTCGTGTCTAGCTGCCCAAAGCAAATCAGGACAGTGGCCCTTTCGGAGAATCAGCGTGTGGACTCCCCAGTAGGACCCCCACCCTGCTCCTTTCTCTCTCCCACTTTTCTCTACCCCCCAACCCCACCTTGAAGAACTCAGAGGTCATCTCATTGCCTTCCTGGCATCCACCACCAGCTGATTCCACTTTGAGGGAGTTTTGAGGTTTTTCTCCCTCCTTTGGAAGCTCTTCCATCCTGACCACCCACAAGATGGACTTCTTAGGAACCCCGGCACTGAGTGGAAACTTTCACAGCTCATGCAGCTGGTCCTTGAGACAACCAGTGAAGACACCCCGCTTCCTTTCAGGGGATGACAAGCCTCCTCCACATCAGTCAGAAAGGGGCACCTTTGACTGCCAGGTTCAAAGAGACTTTGAACTCTTCCTCCAGTGCAATGGAAAGTGGGCTGAGGCACCAACATGCAAACTTTTATCTACACCTCCCACCCCTGTCCTGTCAACTGTGACCCCTTTCTTCACTCATCTTGCTTTAGCCTCCTCGCCAGCCTCCTAAATACGGCCCCTCTTCTGCTAAATATGGTTCCTCTTCTGTTAGATATTGCCCCTCTTCTGATTTACCTTCTTCCTTGGACTTTGGTCCTGCAGACCAGAACTCTCCTGCCACCACCTCCTCCCAAGGATGACCCCTGCCCCAGCCTCTGCTCCTTCTCCTTCTGGTCCACCCAGACTTGCTCCAAGGGTACCATCTTCCCTACCTGGCCCCAGCCTTTACCCACCTTCTGCACCTCCACCAAGACCTGCCTGCCAACACCCCTCTTTTTTCAGTATATCCTCACTCTCATTCTTTGCTCCTTTCACAGACTCCCACTCTGAAAGTCTCCTGGACCGGAGGGCCCCATGCACATCCGTGTCCTCCTTTCCCTTGTCAATCTCTCTCAGAGAGAAAAACTTCTGTGCTCCCTTGTCTCTGGTTCTAACATTTATTACAAAGAATCTCAATGTCTCTTCAGTCCTAGGACCAAACTTGGCATGGCAGGTCTGTCACCTTGACATCGCCCTGTCTTCTGAGGACAGGTAGCATATCTGGATGACAGCTCAGGTACACATCAACAGTGTTCTATACTAGAACCAGGATCACAAACCAACCTGTGCTGTGAAGCTTCACACAGCTCACCACTGGAATAACCAGCAGTTCAAATAATCTCCAAGGAAGACCAGAGAAGCTAATGGGTGAATAGGACCAAAATGCATTGTACGTAGGTATGAAAATGTCATAATGAAATTCATTATTATGTATAATTAATATATATTAATAAAAGAGGCGAGGTTTGGTTTTTGGTTTTAGAAAGGGCTTGGGGTATAGCTCAGTGGTAGAGCATCTGCCCTAGACTGAGGCAAAGCCCTAGACTCAATCCAAGACCTGCAAAATTCGCTGACTAACTAATTTAAAATATGGTCATTAGAACTGTATCATTAACCTCTTAAGTCATGAGTAATAGCTGCAGACATAGAGAACATGCATAACATGTATGAGGCTCTGGGACTGACTCCTTGCACACATACAAAAATCATGAATATATGTGATGATTGGTAATATATGTGATGGACAAAGCCATGAGAAAAGCAGGGGCAGAGGTGAGCAAGCAGGAACCAAACTGAGCTTCTAAGGTAAGTAACATTAATACCGATCCTAGCTCAGACTGCCTTAGAGAGAACCTCAGTTTCCTCATTTATAAACAGGAACAAAACTCTGATCTCTATATCCTACAGGCCCACCGGACAGTCAAAGTAAACACTCCAGTGAGACAGACTGTTGAGGAAAGCTATTTTCGGGTGTGTGATTTTTGTTTACGTTGCATTTGTTTAACTCTGTGAAGCTCTGATTCTTTGCCTGTCTAAAACACCTGATGGTCTGATAAAGAGGTGAATGGCCAATAGCGGGGCAGGGGCAAGGATAGGTGGGGCTGGCAGACATAGCGAATAAAGAGAAGGAGACCCGAGGGAAAGGAGAAGCAAAGAGAGAACAAGGAGTGGAGGCCATCAAGGGCCAGCCACCCAATCAGTCACCGAGTAAGAGTGAAAGCAAGACATACAGAAGTAAGAAAAGGAAAAAGCCCAGAGGCAAAAGGTAGTTGGGATAATTTAAGATAAATTAAGAAAAGCTGGCAGAAAACAAGCCAAGCTAAGGCCAGGCATTCTTAACTAAGAATAAGCCTTCACGTGTGATTTATTTGGGAGTTGGGTGGTAGCTCCCCTCTACAGCTAAAAGAGTAAAACCTCACACAACAAGAGGCATGCATACCATGCAGCTTTATTCAAATATCAGTATTATGAATGTGCACAGAGCAAAACAATGGCCTTGCATCCACCCTGGCTTCAGTGCCCGAGATTGAACCTAGGACCCCAGACATGCCAAGCATGTACTCTACCACTGGGCTATGCCCAGTCCTTATTTATTCCATTTCCAAAAGTCAACTCATCATTGAAGAATATCTTAAAGGACCTTCATCTACTGGGGGTAAGAGACTCCAAGTTACTGCCACTGTTTGTGAGTCAAATGAACAATTTTGATTATTGGGCAAATTCATTTATGTGGGAACAACTCATTTCCTAACTGAAATTAAATGAGATGATTGAATATTGGTTACCTGGGAGAAGAGGCTAGGAGCAGAGCAGGAAGGTGGGAAGAGAATTGGTTTTCTTTATAACTCTTGGCATTAACTTATTAGCTACAGTGAGCTCAAATTACCTTTGCAACCTGAAAAAAAGATTAAAAAGAAAGTGAAGTATTCCTAATACAAGGGAAAGAGAAGCGTAGATGCTGTGCACCTTTGCCAGTCTTTTAGCAGATCAGAGCCTTCAGCCTGCGGCAAGTTTCTCCCACCATTTTCTCCCTCACTGTGGGCAGAGGCTGCTGGCTAGCTGCCTGGTAGCCTCGTGAGGCTACTTAGGACATTGAACTCTGTTCTCAACCCAGTCTTGGTGAAAGAAAGAATCTTACAGCCTCTTGTGACCACTGATATTAGATTGAACCATCCAAAAATATCTATTCAGGATTGCTTTTGGTCCACACAAATAATTTTAATTTAATATCTTCAATGCAGCATTCCAGTCTAGATCCAACCCCGAGGGTGAGGGGTGTAAATGAAGGCCCTGGCAAGCCTGCAACCCCGCCCCCCACCTCCATCTTGACTGACTATTCTTCCTACAAAGCTTTGCCTTATACTGGGGCTGTGGTACTCACACCTCAGGTTTGCTGGAGAGCTTGTGAAATCGGTCAGTAGAGCACTCTCCCAGTGTGTGTGAAACTATGGGTTAGAACCCCAGGACCACATAAACCCGGTGTGGTAGTGCACGCCTTTAATCCCAGTGTTTGGGAGGAGGAAACAGAAGGATCAGAAGTTCAAGGTCCCATTCTGCCAGGTGAGATTCTATCTCACAGAGGGGAAAAAAAGATACCGGGGTCAGTTCTGGAGCTTGTGAACTGAGGCAGACCTGAACGCTTCCTTCTTTCTTAAGTTCCCCAGGTGAACTCCCAGGCACAGATCCGACTCTCAACTTTGACCTTGCACTGTTACTTCCCACAACAGGCTATACTTTAGAACAGTGATTCTCAACCTGTGGGCCAGGACCCCTTTGAAGGCTGAACGACCCTTTCACAGGGGTTGCCAAAGACCATCCAAACAAATACAGACATTTACATTATTATTCATAACGGCAGAAAAATTACAGTTGTGAAGTAGCAATGAAAATATTGTTTTGGTGGGGGGGGTCACTGCAACACAAGGAACTGTATTAAAGGGTCGCAGCATTAGGAATCTTGAGAAGAAGCCCTGCTCTAGAATCTCCTGGAGATAATTCTGGAGGTGGGAGCTGAGCACCACCACCTTATAAAGTTCTCCAAGTAGTTTCATATACAGCCCAGCTTGGGCACTCTGGCATGACCAACGATGGAGTCTGTTAACCTTTGTTTCTAGAAGCTGGAAGTTCACTGTAGCCCAGATCTGAACAACGTCATCCAGAAGTACCCAGAAATGCCGACTGGGATTAGATTTGCTCATGGGAGTGACTTTGGTTAGACCCAGAATCAAGGGCCAGGACTCTGTTCTCCAGGACCAGGTTTGTCAGTTTTCTTCTCCTGGCCATGGAGTTGGGATACTGAGTAAGCCTCTGATCTTAGCCCCTTCTGTTTCCTGGCAGTCCCTCCTTCAGATGTCCACTTCACTTGGGAATCACTTCCCCTGCATGGGAGTGCAGCCTGGACCCACCAGGGAGCTGTTGCCATGACAATGGTGGCATACTGTTCCCAGGAATTCACAAGACTCTTCCAACTTCCTTGTTGTGGAGAGTTCCTCTCTGCTTTGAGTGGATGGGACAAACCAGGGGACACCAGATGCACAAGGGAAACAGAATCTTCCTAGTTTCTTGAGGTACTGAAAGAAACCAGTTTTCATGAGCCAGATGTGGGGCTATGTACCTAGACTCCCTGCATTGAGGAGGCAGAAGCAGGAGGATCAGGACTTCAAGACCAATCTCTGATACACTGTGAGGTAGGCTGGAGGCCGCCAGCCTGGGCTGCATTAAACCCTGCCTAGAGAAAAATAAAAATAAAAGCAATAAGAAAGAAACCAGTTTTCATGAGGCAGGTGTGGTGTCTCACAACCACTTTGGAGTTTGAGATTAGACTGTCCAGAGTTCAAAGCTAGCCTGAGCTTCAGAGTGGGACCTCTCCTTACAAAGAACAAAGCAGCCAGCTTCTCTGGGAGCAAAGCTTCAGTGCTGTCCTTCTAGAGAGATGCCTCAGCAGGGAAATGCCAGCAAGAAGAATGATCCCGAAGAAAGCAGAAGGCTGGAGTGCTCATCTGTCGCTTATTGCTGTATCACCAACCATGCTCCAATGTATTATTGGCTTCAAACACTCTAGCAGGCAGGGCTTTGCCAGCAGCTGGGAGCTTCTGGCTTGAGATTGCACACAAACTTCCAGTCAACAGTTTAGCCTGGGCAACAGTCATCTGGGGCCAGATTGGAACTGACAGATCTGCTTCCAAGATGGCTCGCTCTCAGGGCCCTTGGCCCCAAGGCCTCAGTTTTACATGTGGTCTGGTCTGTGGGTCTGTGAGAGGACGGTTAATCTCAGCTGTCAACTTGCTGAGAGCTACGCTCACCTGGGAAGTGGGTCTCTGTGTGTGCCTGGGAGATTATCTTGACTAGGTGAAATGAGATGGGAAGAGTCACCAACTGTGGGTGGCACATTCCCCAGGCTGGGACCCTGCATGGCATAGGAAAGAGAAAGTGAGCCTAGTATTCACGGATCTCTTCTTCCTGAAGGTAGATGCTGCTTCAGAGCTCTTTTCACAGAATACCTGTCTATCAAACCATATGCACGGTTCCTACATAAGCACAGTCTGGGGCTCAGCCCCCAAATTATCAGGATACTATAACATGTGTAGGAATCTAACTTTAAACAAAGGGAAGTATTGATCCATATAAATGAAAAATTCAGAAGGAGGAAGCTTCAGGTATGGCTGGGTTTCGAAGCTTTAGCAGTGCTGTGACCTTTCTGTCTTAACTTCATGATCCTATTCTGCATCAGAGTTACTCTCCTTCAGCTCTCTTGTTACCATGGTACCCAGCTGCTCCAGTCCTGCTGATTCTAAGGATCAACCTAGGTATGGAAGTTTCCAGAAGCATTTGAATTTTTTTCTTTCTGCGGTACTGGGATTGAACCTTGACCCTTCTGCATCACAAACAAACACTCAACCATTGATATATTTTTAATTAAAAAATTAAGACATGAGTTAGGGAAAAAATGGCTCAGTGGTTAAGAGCATGGGCTGCTTATACAGAGGACCTGACTCCAGGTCCCTAACACCCACGATGGTGGCTCACAACCATCCAAAACATCAGCTTCAGAGGATCTGTAATTAAAAAAATAATAATTATTAAGAAAATTTAATTCTAGCACTTGAGAGCAGAGGCAGGCAGATCTGTGTGAGTTTGAGGCCAGCCTGGTCTACATGGAGTTCTGGGCCAGTCAGGGTTATATAGTAACCTCAATTTTTTTTTCTTTTTGAGACAAGATCTCACTAAATTGTTTAAACTGGCCTTAAATTCCCTGCAGAACCTAAACAGACCTTGAATTTGTAAGTCTCCTGCCTCATCCTCCCCAGTAGGTGGGATTACAAACCTGTGGCACAAAGTCTTTCTCCAGGGTCCTTAGAGAGAAGTGAGTAGCTTGTTGACCCTTCTCTGGGAGTTTATTTTGAGACAAGGTCTCACTCTGGAGCCCTGGCTCTACTGGGACTCACTGTGTAGACTAGGCTGGCCTCGAATTCACAGAGGTCCTTGGGCATCTGCTTTCCAAGTGCTGGGGCTAAAGGTGGGCACCACCATGCCTGGCCTTGAAGATTTCTTTGTTTTTGTTTTATGTGTGTGGGTGTTATGTCTGTGTAACACACGTGTACCTGGTGCCCATGGAGGCTGGAAAATGGTATCAGATCTCCTAGACCTAGAGTTACAGACAGTTGTGAGCCACCATGGGGGTGCTGGGAATTGAACCCGGGTCCTCTAGGAGAGAAGCAAGTATTCTCTCCAGCTATCCTCCCATCCTCCCCTTGAACTTTTATTCTGACCAAGAATATATAAATGTACTGATCGCTTTAACCTGCAATGTATGTTCATTCTGACTCAGTTCTATCCAAAAGAATGAGAGGAAGGCAGATGCTAGTCCTTGGGTGTCCATTTTCTCATTGCACCATTGGTTCCTGAGATTGACCCTAAGCCAACAGGCAAGCCCACTAAACCATCTGGCCAGGCCAGCCACCAAATGCATCTGCAGCCTTTCCCATATGCCATGATGCCTTGCAATAAAATTTTGTGCAAAACAACAACAACAAAACAAACAAACTAACAAAAAAACCCTGTTCATCCTTTAATCACAACCATTAGAGGCTGATTGTAAGCTCAAGGTCAGCCTGGGTTACCTGGTGACTCCACATCAGCCTGAACGAACTAATGCCTGAAAACAAACGTTGATGATATAGCTCAGTAATGGAGTGTTTGCCCAGCAGCGTGAGATCCAGGATTCAATCCTCAAGACTGCAGGATTAAAATTAGAGTAGAAGAGGAAGAAAGAAAAGAGTGAAGGGAAAAGAGAAGGGAGGGAGGGCAAAGGAGAGGGGGAGAAGGAAAAAAAATAATTTCAGTTCCGGGAGTAGCTTCTTTTAGAATCTAGCTGTCAGGAACCAGTCATTTTTAGTAGCTTTGCTGTTGCTACAACAGAATACTTGTGACTGGATAATTTATGAAGAGAAGAGGTCCTGGTAAGCTGGGTTCATTGGAGTATGTTGGCTACAAAATTTGTGACTTGGACAAAGATTGAAGTCATGGAGGGTCCAGAAACTAATGGCCAATTCCAATTCACTGGTGTTAAAAAAAATATTTCAACTCTTATATGCCCACAGGTAAAATGAATTGTGTGCTGGCCACATACAGTGACATTGCTTTGTTGGTCTTATACTTCAAGGTAAGAAAAACAAAACAAAATAACAACAACAGCAAAAAGCCCAAAACAAAAAGCCCTCAACCAACCAATCAACCAACCAAACTCTCCAACTGTGAAATCACCATATTGGATTCAAAAACATCTGATACCTGAGGGAGCTGATGTCAACTCATCAGGCAATACTCAGTTTGTACAGTAAATTGTGGATCTGGAAAAGAGAAGAGAAGTCTAGTTAGCTCAGAGTGGGGAGGCTGGGAGGCCAAGAGCATGGCCGGTTACCTGATCAGACTGGGAAGCCAGTCCTAAATAACACATTAATTCTCTAATCCGTTCTGGATTTAGCCATTCATGAGTCACGAGGGCAAAACTCAAGACCAACTCACCTCCTGGAAGTCCATCTCTCAGCACAGCTACATTGGGCACCAAGGTTCCAGCATATGGAATTCCTAGAGGGGCATATTCAAATCAGAACTCATTGCTTAATCAATATCTCCTGCCAGGTTTATAGATGCATACTGGGCTGGGGTAGAGACTGCCCAGGCTTGACCCATCTTGGGATGAAGGTGAGCCTGCTTCAGTCTTGGACAACTTTAAAAAAAAACTTAAAATTTTTATCTTATATATATTTATGTCTATTTAACTTTATGTGTATGAATGTATTGCCTGCATAGATATCATATACCATGTGCACACCTGGTGCCTGCAGAGGGCACAGGATCCTCTGGAATTTGAGTTACAGTTTGGTTGTGAGCCATCATTTGGATACTAGAAGTCAAGCTCGGTCCTCTACAAGCGCAAGAAGTGTCCTTAACCACTGAGCCATCTCTCCAGATTCTGTGATTTATTTCTGAGACAGAGCCTCACTATACAAGCCTAGATGGACTGGAACACACTATGTAGATTTGGCTAACCTCCACTTCAAAGAGAGCCATCTGCCTCTGTCTCCCAAGTGCTGGGATTAAAGTGTGTGCCACCACTACCAGCCTAAAGTGTTTTTTTTTTAAATTATGTCTATATGTGTGTGTATTTATGAACATGCAATGCCCCTGGAGGCCTGAAGAAGGCACAGATTCCCATGGAGCAAGAGTTGAAAAGATTACAAACCCCATTGATATGATTGCAGGGGAACTGAACTTGGGTCCTCTGGGAGAACAGTACGTGCTCTTAGTGGCGGAGTCATCTCTCCAGCCCTTGGGGAGCATTTTAACAGTCTGCATATTCTCCTCCAGTTGGAACCTTATCAATTCTACCATATGGGGGTTCTTAGCAGACACCCCTTCACATAGCCCTTCCTATATTACCTGTGGGTAATTCTTCAAGACAGCAGAGAGAAGTCACTGGAATCTGCAATTACAGCTCGGGCTGGGTGAATAGGCTGCTCTTAGCAGCATTGCCCACCAGATCCAGCTGCTTGCTGGCACTCGCTATGACTCCCTCCTTCCCCTGTAAGAGTCCGTATCTGTATAGTAGTTACTCTACCAAGACTGATGAGTTCGCTAAATTCTGCATCTTAAAATCTGGCTCTGTGGAATTTTGCAGGAGCAATGGCTTCTATTTTTAAAAGAGCTGGTTTTTGTTTTTTGTTTTCCTCTTCTAATCATTTTCACGTGAAATTTGTACTCAGTGCAGCCGTTTGGAAAGCCCAGCTGCAGTGTGGAGACTTCCCGAGCCATGTGGAACGAGGTGAGGGTTGCCCAAAGTGGGATCCCATGTATTGGTGCTCTGGTGGTCCCTTAGATAATTGAGGGAGACACAAGCACTTAAGAGAAGGTTAGGTTGACTATTTCATGTGTATGAGAACCATTGATTCAGGAATATAGTTGCTGTGACAAAACATGACTAGATAGCTCACACTGGCTCTACACTGGATGATCCAAAGAAAAATATTTTCTGTGTTCAGATTAGGCTAAAAACAGTCTTGGTTTGATTCCTGTGATTAGTTATAATTGGCTAAAATAAAGTTGGTGGCTGAAAACAAAATATGAGTACTCTCCTACAGTTGTGGAAGCCAGACCATCAAAACCAGTTTGCCCTGGTGACATCAAGCTGTTGAGACATCTCTGCTCCTTCCAGAGGCACCACGACCCCTCCCCCATATGCTTCGGCAAAGATACCAGGAGCCTGAGCCATGCCTCCTCCTTCCTGAATGCTTTACTCCTCTAGTATCTTCAAGGGAACGTAGGCCACAGCAGACAGCCATGCCAATTCCCTATCAGGCAGTCGAGAGCCCTAAAAGAAAGTAACATGTATCTCTTGGCTTCCCTGGAGGCTACCAGCATTCCTGGACGCGTGGCTGCACGGTTCCGGTCTAGAGTGTGTGTGTGTATTCTATGAGCACTTGTTCATGTGCACTTGTCCATGTGTATATGTGTGGGTGTGGAGGCTGGAGACTGACATAGGGTAACTTCCTTAGTCTACCTTTTGTTCTGAGACAGTCTCTCACTGAACTTGGAGCTCACTGATTCAGCAAGGTCCAGGATTCTACCTGTTTCTTCCTTTCCACAACTGGGATAACAGATGGCTGCAGCCATGCTGAAGATCCAAACACAGGTCCTAAGGCTTGGGAGACAAACACTTTACCCACTGAGGCATCCCCTCAGGTCATGTCATCCCCCACCTCAAACCTACTCTGGGGCTGGGGGGGCTCTTTACCTCTTTATTGTGAAAAGGCAGGAGGATGGTGAATTGAATGACAGCTTGGGCTATACACTGATACCCTGTTACCGAAAAACGAAAACAAAGCCTAAACCAAGCAACCCAAGGGCTTAGGATATAGCTCGGTGCAAAAGCAAGGCCCTAAGTTTGAGCTGTAGTGTTGCAAAACAAAGCAACCAACGAAAAGATACACGCAGTGGTCTTTAGGACCTGCTCTAATATCCCAGAGCAATCTCCACATTCCAGGACCTCACCCACAGTCTCATCTCCCAAGGTTTGCTCGCTCCTTCCGTCCTTCCTACCTTCCCACATAGTGAAACACATGAGTAGAATTAGCATCCCTACCACAGGAGTCCAGGAAGTTTGCATGACATAGAGTAGGTTAAGAAGACTTGAGCTCCTGCTGTGGTATGAACATGTAGTCCCAATCTCTTGGAAGGAAGACACAGGAAGGTGGCTTCAGCTTAGGTGCTCATGGGTAGCCTGGGCCTCTTGGCAAGATCCCATCTCAAAAACAAAATGTTTAACTTTTCATTTTTAATTTTATATGTGTAGGTGTTTTGCCTGCTTGCATGTCTGTGCACCACATGCATGCAGTGCCTACAGAGACCAGAAGAGGGTGTCAGGTCTCCTGGAACCTCCTGGAATGCTATGAACCACCACAAGCGTGCTGGGATTTGAACTCAGGTCTTCTGGAAG
Source organism: Ondatra zibethicus (assembly GCA_004026605.1). Classification (NCBI taxonomy): domain Eukaryota; kingdom Metazoa; phylum Chordata; class Mammalia; order Rodentia; family Cricetidae; genus Ondatra; species Ondatra zibethicus. Next base: position 10,745 of record PVIU01005636.1, on the reverse strand, counting down.
ACCAGCCAGAGTTCTTAACCAATGAATCAGCTCTCAAGTCCTAAACAAAATGCTTCTGTATTTGTTGAATGAATACTCCTGAGGGTCTACCAACTGCTGTCTAGCGGGGTTTATCCTTGGATGCAGCCTCTAATTCCTTGAAGACACCTGAGGAGAGGGACTTTGGGCCTCAGGGCAGGGGTCCTTGCAGAAGGGACATCTAGGGGAAGAGTCTGGCATCCATTCGCCATGACCTAGAATTCTCGGGTGTGCTTTGAGTCGCTGGTGCATACATTGGTGCCATGCAACGCAGAACACCAAGTATCACCATTTACTATTATACTTCATTAATCATGTTGGCTTTTCAGACAGGATCTTGCTATGTAGCCCATATTAGCCTCAAAATTGAGATTCTCCTGCCTCTCCTCCCTGCGGGCTGGGATTTCAGGTGTGTAGCACTGGGGACACTTGGCTGAAAACACAACTTTGAAGTCGCCAAGTTCAAATGATTGCCTCACTCCATCCAGATCACTGCCTTGGGGCCCCACCTCAGATTCTCTCTGTATTTATTTAAATTGCTTTTGAAATGTTAATCACCGCGTGTTAATAAACAAAGTAATTATTCTTGATGTTCCATGCGGGTGCCATTTATTAAAGGGAGCTGATATTATTCCTGATTTCACCAAGAAACTCGAGATCTATGAGCAGGCTAATGTGCTCTTCTTATGAAATTACCAGGACATTTTCCTGTTGCATAATCAGTAAATTAGAAGCGGGATTATCACATTTCGGGGAAGGTGCGGGAGCCACTTCTCCCGGATCTGATTAGTGCATTCACAGCGGGAGCTTTCTCTTGCAAGGCTTTCCGGGGGTGGGAGTGGGGGTTGGGTGGGGGGCACCTCTTACCAACTGAACTCTGTGTATCTTGGCAAGTTGTGGAGAAGTGTGGGAAAAAAACGGGGGCAAGGGCGGGGGAGGCAGCAGCGTTTACAGAATCTGCTTTGCTGAGACCTGGGTTTGTACCACCGCAGGCCTCCTGCACCCACCTCCCGCACCTCTACACAGATGTCCTGTTGCTCTTGTGTTATGGACCCCAGCCAGGGATGGCTCCTCCAGCTGAGCCATCTGGTTGAATGGACTAAAGGAGCCAGAGTGCCAGGAGGCCTGACAGATCCTCTGCAGGGTGTGGAGAGGCAGGGAAGGCCAAGTTATCAAGACAGAGGCAGGGCAGAGGAGCAGATCTGAATATCCCCAAAGGTGTGGCCCGCTGATCTTTTGTTTGGCTCGGATTTTGTGGTTGTTGTTTGTTTGTTTCCTGTTTGTTTGAGGCAGGCTCTCCTGTAGTTGAGGCTGGCTTTGAATTCCCGACCCTCCTATTTCTACCTCCCAAGTGCTGGGATTATAAAAGTGTGCCACCCTGCCCAGCTTTTGGTTTTACTTTTATCAGACCAAGTATTTTACTATAATCCAGGCTAGCCTGGAACACACTATGTAACCCAGACTCATCTCAAATATGTGTCAATTCTCCTGCCTCAGCATCTCTAGCACTAGGATTACAGAGGTGTACCAAGACACCCAGCCCACTGGTTTTTCTTTTGGCATTTTAGTCCCCAGCCCTGCTAGACTGAGAGTTGCTGGCTGCCTCTGTATTCCTCACAAAAGGTCTCTATCACCACTGGGCTGGTGCCTCTGCCTGCTTTCTGCTGATTCTTGATTTGTTAAAAGAGCTTCAAGGGCTCCCCTTGTTTCTGCAGCAGATCTGTTATCAAACAGCAACAGGGAGGAAGCCACAAGGAAGAAAGTGAAGGGAAACACGACTGATTTGGATCATGAGAGCTTTCAGTATGGGAGTTGGGAGCAGGGAATGAAGCAGGGTCCAGCGAGATTCAGGCTCAACCACCATAGCAGTCCCCTCTGGCCTCCACTGGGCTTGTTTTGGCCTTTTCTGGTTCACAAAGGCATTCACTCTTAGGCAAAACAGAACTAGACTCATATTCTACCACCTACTAATGTTGGCTTTGCTTTCCCTGTGACGGTGACAATTGTCAGCTCAGTGGGATCTAAGATGGTCTAGGAGATGGGCCTCTGGCCATGCCTGAATTGATGTGGTAAGACCTATTTAAATAATAATTTAGATTTATTTATTTTATTGTATGTGTATGGGTGTTTTGCTTGCATATATGTCCCATATATGTGACTGGTACCTGTAGAAGTCAGAGGGCCAAGGAGCCTCTAGAACTGGAATTACAGGTGTTTGTGAGCCACAATGTGGGTGCTGGGGACTGATCCCAGTTCCTCTGCAAGAGCAGCCAGTGCTTTTAACCTCTGAGCCATTTCTCCAGCTGGAAGATGGAGAAGGATAACCTACGTGGATTATGGGCAGGGCCAGTCACTGGGGAAGGGAAGCTGGACTGCAGAGAATAGAGCCAGCTAAGCATAGGCACACTGTCAGCCCTCTCTGTTTCCTGGTTACAGATGCTATCTCACCAGCTGCTTCCAGCTCTTGCCTGGTCCTCCTGGTCATGATGGACTGTCCCTTTGACCTGTGAGCTGGGAGGAAACCAAACACCACCCCCCACCCCCCCCACCCCCGCAGCGTTTGGCCTTTAGTTCTTAGTGGATGGAGGATAAGAGATGAGGTGGGTGGGGGTTTGGAAACCTTGAATGCCCCCTGCTGGCCCTTACTGAGTATGTAAACAAGGGACCTTTAATAAAACTAAACATTCTTCTCCACTCCCTCAAGGCTCTGGGCCTGCTCTGCAAACCTGGTCATTGCTCCTTCATTTTGTTTGGGCCTCTGAGAAAGCCTGGGCCCATCTGTTAGAGATCTCCGGCCTCTGGTGTAGGCTCCCAGCTTAATGTTAAAAGGAAATTATTATTAGTTATTATTGTTATTATTTTTTATTGTTATTTTTTTTCGAGACAGGTTGTCCTGGAACTCTCTCTGTAGACCAAACTGGCCTCAAACTCAGAGAGATCCACCTGCCTTTGCCTCCTGAGTACTGGGATTAAAACGTGCACACCACCACCCAGTGTTAAAAGGGAATTTTATTACTTGTCAATACTTAACTATCTAATTTGACATAAAACTCTAGAGATGGGATTTCTCTTTAAAACTGTTCTCTTATCCAAGATCGGGCTTCTGTGTGGCTACATTAGTTACAACCATTTAAGACTGATTCATTATTAATCTATGAGTGTGTGTTTTTGTCTGCACATTGGTGTACTCAGATGCCTGACAAGGGTGTTGAGTGTACTCATCTATCAGTCTCTATTCCTTGGAGGCAAGGTCTCTCCTTGAACCTGGGGCTCACAGTTTCTTGGCCACACTAGGAGCTAGCAGGACCCAGCTATCTTCACGCCTCTGCTTCCACTAGGAAGGGAAGTTTCAGACAGTGAGCAGAGTGTTATGCGGATGCTGGGATCCACACTCCAGTCCTGGCGATTGAGAAGCAAGGATCCACAGAGCCCTCTCTCCAGTCCCAGCTGGAGCAATTTATGAAATATGGAAAAACTCACAGCCTTATGTTCCTTATGGTCTGACAGGGTGGGGGTGGAATAGAAACTTGAAGTAAATTATAATGTGTGGGTGGCTGGGATGGAGTTGGAGGAAGACAGTCCATGTGATGCCCATAAACCGCTCAAAGGGCATTAGCTTTTATTCCAAATGGATGGGCTTTGAGGAAGCCAAGGTCACAGTCACATTTAAAAAAAAGATTATTTTTATTTATGTATATGTGTGTGTGTGCATGAGTTTTTATGTGCCCTGTGTGTCTAAATGGTCATGGAGGCCAGAGGGTATCAGATTCCCTAGAATGAGAGTCACAGACAGTTGTCAGCCACCTGATCTAGGTGCTAGGTGCTGAAACTTGAACCCAGGTCCTCTGCAAGAGCAAGAAGAGCTCTTAATGGCAGAACCATTGCTCCAACCCCATAATTATATCTACTATGTAATAAGTTGAAGGTAAGGGCAGAACCATGGGTCCCATTAGGCCATTTTTCTAACTAAGATGAGAGATGAGCAAAGATAGGTCAGAGGGGTGTTACCACACAGAAATGAGGCCCTCTGTTAAGAACTAAACACCTCCTTTCTCTCAGCCCACCTGACTTCTTCTCAGACCCAAGCAGGTGGTCCTTGGTTGCAACCCCATCAGCTGTAGCCTCAGCCACCATTCACTAGAACTGAGGGTTTTCTTCAATTTCCTCACAGAGGGGTTCCCCACCCCATCCATGGACCTAAGAGAATTCTCCACCACAACCCAGAACTGTACCCTCACTTTAAGGAGCCTTGAGTGGACGCTAGACCTTGTTATGTGTGACAGGAAACTCATGATCTGTTAAAGTGATTTCTGGTTTTCGGTCCTGCTAACAAGTCAGGCTCTGGAAGGTCTGTAGAGCATTCTGGATACTCTTCTCCTTCCTTAGAATCTGCTCAGTCCTTCTAATGCATAGGAGATGTTTGGAAACCAGTGAATTCCTGAAAGCAGGGGACAAGCTGGGACTCCTCTCTATTACATATACTATTTTCTCCCTTTCTCCCTCCTTTCCTTTTCCTCTTTCTCCTCTACTCCCTCCCCCCGCCACTTTTGTGTTAGGGATCCAATTCTGGGCCCTATAGAGTCTAAGTACTTCACCACTGATCTGTACTGTCAGTCTTCCTACTTCTTCTTTTCAGACACCTTAGAATATGGTTTTTGTTGTTGTTTCTTTGCTAAATCAAGAACTTCTCCCCTCTTCACATAAAGGAAGTACCTCATAGCCTCTCTTTGGCATGCACTACTCTTGGCATGGAATTTTACACTTCAGACAGAGCCATTATGAAGTAAAATAAAAGTTACTTGAACATGATAGCAGTGCCTCTGATAGCCTAGATGATTGCTAAGTAAGTAATGAAAGGGTAGCACATACATTGTGGATACACAGGACAAAGGGGTAGTTCATAACCTGGGTGCAATGACAGAGTGGTATGGTATGAGATTTCATGCGCTACTCAAAATGCTGTGCAAAAGTGAATCATGGATAACACCCACTGCTGTGTATCAGGGCTGGAGAGATGTTGGCTCAGAAGTTAAGTGAACTTGTTGATCTTGCAGAGGACCCAGGTTCGATTCCCAGCATCCCATGGCAGCTCACAACCATCCATAACCATCTAATTCCAGGAGATATAATAGCCTCTTTGGAGCTCTGCAGCTCTGTATGCATGCGGTACACACACACACACACACACACACACACACACACACACACACACACACACACTAAATCCGTTTTTAAAAAAAGTCCACACCAAATCTCCAGTAAAACAAAATCTACTTTACACAGGACTGACAGGAGGTTTCAGCCCTGTGGGAGGCACCTATGCTCAGAGTTATATGAATGTAGAGCTGGCTTTGGAGTATTCCCTTAGGTTTTGTACCAGGAACCTCCCTTGCCTGAGTCCCAGCCCTGGGTGTGGTCTAAGACACATGGTGACACCACAGAGTGGCACTGAAGTAGATGGATCCCACGAGAGGTTCTTGTGTGAGGCAGGGAAGGGAGAGAAGCAGATGAAGCCAGCACTACTAACTCAGCTCATTGCTAGCAGCCTTCCTTGTCACCAGAAGGTCATCCTAGGCTCACCCTGAAGCACCTGCTCCTGGGATGCCAAAGAGACCCTCCCTCAAGATGTCTGTGACTGTCATTTCCATAGGTAGCCTTCCCAAGTTGTACTTTCTTATAAGTGTCTTGGCTCCATGAAGTGGCTTTCACTTTCTCTGCTGAGCCCTTACTGACCCACACCCTCAGACCTCCAGGAGCCTGAATTGATCATCTTCCCAAGCAGGTGACATCTGCCATTTAATTCTCTCTTCCCAGGTACCCTGCATCCCCTACCCAGAGAGGCCCTGAAATGACTTGAAGAAAGATGTTCCACCAACCCCTGCTGCAACCACTTTGACTGAAATTTCCAAACATGGGACAGAACCTTAGTTGGGACCCTCCTAAAGTACTGACCCACAAAGATAACAAGATATGATTGAATAATAGGTTTTGAAATAAATAATTATAATAGCTTTTGGATTCAAGGAACTTTAAAAATTTATTTATAAAGCCAATAATTAGGTGAACTTACTTTTCTATCTTTTCATGTAGTTTGTTGTTTTAGACAGGATCTCACGTAAGCTGGACTAGCTGAGGTCAATATTGAACTCCTGATGTGCCTGCTCTCCCCACCACCCCGCACTAGGATTACAGGTCTGTATCAGTTATTTTCCTGTTAACCATGACCAAAACACCATGACCAAAAGCAACTTAAGAAATGTAGTGGCCAATCTTGACTGTCAAACTTGACCACATCAGGAATCAAATTCTGTGAGGAATTTTCTTGATTGGATTATCTGAGGTGTGAAGAACCACCCTAAATCTGGGCCGCACCTTCTGGAGGCAGACTACTTAAAAAGTCATGGAAAAAGGAAGCTTTGACTTTTCGCCTGCTTGCCCTCACTCTCATTGACAAGTTCATCTATGTGCCAGGCCATAGCCTCTTGCATAGCCTTCCCAAAGAGCACCATCTTCTCAGAACCAAGTATTCAATACATGAACCTATGGGGGACATTTCTCATTGAAACTGACACAAGGCCCATGCCTCCAAAACTGGTTTGGGTTTTTTGTTTTTTGAGACAGAGGCTCAGGTTGGCCTCAACATCATAGTCCTCCTGAGTGCTGGGATTATAGTTACCACACTTTGATAGAAATGAGTGTATTTAACCAAGTTTAGTCAGTTCTTATAGCCTCTGGGTAGCAAAGCTATAGAGGGAACTGCCCCACCTTTTGCAAACATATAAACGTATCCCCCATCCTGTCTTCTTCCATCCATCCGTCCGTCTGTCTTTCGTCCATCCATCCATCCATCCCCATCCCCACCTTCTCAGCTCTCCTTGGTCCTTCAAAACCCATTCCCATCACACGTCTGCCACCTACTTCAGGCCCGAGACTTTCTCAAACAGCAAGCCTGATAGAGCTTTAGATTCACAAGCTACCTGTTCTCCCGAGTCTCACTACAAAAATATTTCAGAGTTGAGTCAAGGATGTTTGGACCACAAATCCCTACTCCTGATTCCAGGATCCTGGCAGCAGTCATCACATAAATTTTCCAGCAAGAGGCACATCTGCATAATTAAGCCAAAGATATCGCAGACTCAGACACATGTAAAGAGGGCAGGGCTGAAGGAAGGGTACTATTCATCAACGCCTCATCATAAATTCAAGTGGAAAGACTGAAAAGAACCAAAACATGGATGCCTCCCAACCCCAGCAGCTGGACCCCTCACCGAAACCCTGAAATCACTGCAGCTCAACTCCACATCTGGGCAAGAATAAAAAATAATAAGGATCTAAAAAGAACAGACGCTGGGTAATTACCAGTTGAAGGGCGGATCAGGAATATAAATTTTCTGAGCGCCTAAAGACAGAAATACGCTTTGGCACATGGGTCTCAGGACTGCAAATTTCACCCAGCTGTGGCCACCACTCTTCTGTATTGTGACTAATATTCAGTTAGCAGATGTACTTTCCTCACAATGAACGTAATTGTGTTCAGGTTGACATGACCTGAAGTAGGGTTACTAGATTCTTATTTATTCCACATCATCAGTGGAATAAAATTTCTGAGCGGATTTTTGATGATGAACACAGCACCAAAGAACACTGGGAAAACGTCATATTTATTTTTTGGTATGAGCCTTGCTCTGTTGTGCAGGCTGATTCCAGACACAATGGCTCAGAGTGATCCTCCTGCCTCAGCTTCCGGAATAACTGAGACTATAGGTGTACTCCACTATGCTCAGCTTAGGGCATTGTATTTAGAGTTAGGTTTAATATCTATTGCAGCTGGGGCTGGAGAGATGGCTCAGTGGTTAAGAGCTTGTGCTCCTATTATAGAAGACAGCTTTCAACCACCTGAACTCCAGTTCCAGGGGACCTGACGGCCTCTTCTGACCTCCGCGAGCATCTGTATACATGTTGTGTACATGAATTCATGCAGGCACACACAGAGATACATAAATAAAAATAAATTGTTCTAAAAATCTATTTCATTCATGTATTTGTTACACGAGTCTAAGCATGATTTAATTTCCTAAGCTTACAAAGAACACTGTAAAAGAATATAAAATTTGGTGTGGGAAGTCTTTCTGTATATGTGTTGCTTTTATTGGTTAATGAATAAAACTGTTTTGGCCAGTGGCTTAGCAGACTAGAGCAAAGTGGGAAAACTAAACTGAATGCTGGGAGAAAGAAGGCGGAGTCAATGAGAAGCCATGTAACCTCCACAGGAGACAGATACCTGTGTTGGAGCCCACTGGTAGGCCATGATCTCATGGTGATGCACAGATTAATGGAGATGGATTAGTTTAGGATATAAAAGCTAGCTAGAAATAAGCTTAAGCTATTGGCCAAACAGTATTGCAAATAATATAGTTTCTGTGTGATTATTTTGGGTCTTGGCACTTGGGAGGGAACAAGCAGCCTCCACCAACAAAAATCTACCTCAGAGTTTTTTATTTATTTATTTATTTATTTATTTATTTATTTATTTATTTATTTATTTATTATGTATACGGTATTCTGCCCACATAAATCCCTATAGGTCAGAAGAGGCACCATATCTCATTATAGATGGTTGTGAGCCACCATGTGGTTGCTGGGAATTGAACTCAGGACCTCTGGAAGAACAGTCACTGCTCTTAACCTCTGAGCCATCTCTCCAGCCCCCTCAGAGTTTTTATAAAGATTAAATTAGAAAATATGTTGAAAGCCTAGTCATGGGCTGGTGAGTGAGATAGCTCAGGCACTAAAATACTTGCCACACAAGCATGGAGCCCAGTGGTTCATCCCCAGAGGCCACATTTAAAAGAAGAAAACAAAAGCCCAGTGCTGGAGAGACAGAGGTCAGGGATTCTGAAGGTTTGCCAGTTTAGCCTGCTTGGTGAGTTCCATGCCTGTGAGAGATTCTGTCTCAAAAGAAAAACAAAATAAAAGTAGAGTTGGGGAGATTGCTTAGTGCTCCTCTCCCAGAGGACATGAGTTCTGTTTCTGACACCTATATAGGGTGGCTCACAAACTCCAGTTCCAGGGGATTCAATGCCCTATTCTGATTTTATAGGTGCCTGCATACATGCACACACACACACACATATACACATAAGTAAAAAAGATCCTAAAGAAAAAAACAAGGTGGGGGATGGCTCAGTGTATAAAGGTGCTGGTCACTAACCCTGACAGCCTGAGTTCAATCTCCAGAACCCACATGGTAGAAGGGGAGAACCTATTTCTACAAGTTTTTCTCTGACCTTCACATGGCAATGCACATTTACACACACACACACACACACACACACACGCATGCATGCACACACTTACACATTATAAATAAATAGAAAATTAGATAAACTAGCAATGTGTGCAGTACCCAAGAAACAACATCCCAAGTTGTCCTCTGGCTTCCATACACACATGCAGGTGTGCTACAAGTACCTGTAGCAGCAGCAAAGAAGGGACAGGAGAATTGCTTTGGGGCAGGAACCACATTAAGTCAGCTCACTGAGCTGTGATTCCTGTGTGGAGATCAGGGACCAGCTCTGGGGGTCAGTCCTCACCTTCCCACCTTGTTGAGACCCAGCCTCTTTGTGCCGCCCTTGAGCCCTTGAGCTTTTACAAAGACTTCCATTTCAGCCTCTCATCTCCAGAGGAAGCGGGGGTTACATATGCTGTGCTACTGTTCCAGTTTTTAGGTGGGCTCTGGCGATCCAGATTCTCATGTTTGAAGGGTGAGAATTTTACTCACTGAGCCAGAGATGCCGTTTTCAAGAATGTCTTGGTGCGGTAAGCAGAGGTTGTGGCAATGCCGGGGAGTGAGAGCCACAGTCCGGTTCCCCTGGATTTGGTCCCATCTCAGGATTGTTTTGTATCCATTACTTTCCATGGGGGCTTCCACTTTCCTCCAGAGGTGGTTGCAGCTGGAGTTGACAATGTCTACCTGTTTTGTGAGCTGAGGGGGAGGCCAGTGGAAGGAAGCCTGCATACACTACTACATACACTGCTACATGGCTCCTGGGAGCAGTATATGTAGGTTGTATGTGTGTGTGTGTGTGTGTGTGTGTGTGTGTGTGTGTGTGTGTGTGTGTGTGTGTAGTATATGTGGGTAGTGTGTGTGGTATATATGAGTGGTATATGTGTATAGTGTGTGTGTATGGTATATGTGGGCAGTGTGTGAGTGGTGTGTGGTATATGTAGGCATTGTGTGTGTGTGTGTGTGTGTGTGTGTGTGTGTGTGTGTGTGTGCCATGATTGGCATATGTGGGCAGTGTGTGTGTGGTGTGGTGTATGTGGGTGGTGGTGTGTGTTATTTGTAGGCAGTGTGGATATGGAGTGTGTGGGGGAGTACAATGCATGCATGTGTGTGTGTATCTAAGAGGGTCTTGGGCATGCTTGGCAAGTGTTCTACAACTCTACCACTGGACATTTAAAGCTTATTTGCTTATATTTAACCTCATTTATGTTTTAGACAAGTGGGGGTGTTGGAGAAGAGAGACAGAGAGTGACTTAGGGAAGAAGATTATATTGCACATGGATGGAACCATTTCTAATCGAAAGGAATACTGGGACCCCTTTTGTAAGCTGCTACTGTGTTGGTGACATTGAAGTCAGGGAGCATATGTCAAATGTTAACCCATCCATGGTTTAGGCAGCATGGACAGTTAACAGCCATGCAAGGAGTTGCACTTGTTCTT
>PVIU01005635.1:0-110981 GCA_004026605.1 Ondatra zibethicus | reverse complement strand
TCTTCTGCATGTATTATCTTTTTGAGAACCGAGTCTTTTTGAATGCACTCCTTCCTAGTGGAAGGATGGGGGAGGGATGGGGGTGGGCCTTGGTCTTCCAACAGGGCAGGGCACCATGCCCTCTTTCAAGGAAGAAGGGGGAGGGAGGAGGGGTGGGGGGTAGTGGGAGGGGACCGGGAGAAGGGGAAGAAAGGTAAAAATTTTATTTCTTTAATTATGTTCTTGAATGGAAAAAATAAAACAAAACAATGTATGGAAAAAAAAGAAACTAAAAAAAAAAGGCAGTAGTAGAAAGATTTGAAACAATTGAGAAAATTATCAGAGCTGATGAGCAGGGAGAGAAGGTACAGGGACAGCATTTAACTTAGCCAGTATGTGTCAGAGTCAGAGATGACTTACCCAGGGTTTCAGCTTTCTATCCTGTAACAACCTCTGAAAAAGCATCGAGTTCTAAATACCCAAAATGATCCTAAGAATGTAGATGGACAGCTATAGGTATGAATGATCTAAAAGAAATTAAGCAAGCAGTAGTATATTATGACTTGCATTTACCATTTGTTAGGGAGATGGTAAAGACATGGGCTTCGAGCAATAAGGCTACCCCTTATGTTTGACTTCAAATAGTTTTAGTGGTCCTGGAAGATGGGCTACAACTACTGTGGAAATGTTATATATGAGAAGAGGTAAAATTTTAGAACAATAGGGAAAATCCAAAGGACTTTAGGCTTCCCAAGATCAAATTCTTGGTAAGGACAATTTTGCTGACCCACAAGATCAAGCTCTTATGATGAACACATCTTGTCCCTATGCCACACAGCAGCCTTAAATGTTTGGACAGTATTCAAGAACCAGAAAAACAAATTGAATCATATACCAGGGGTAAATAGGGCCAGAGAGAGCCCTTTATTGACATGCACTAATGCTGTACAAATAGGAGTAACAGACCTGGAAGCTAGATGAGTACTTGTTAAATCTCTGGCTTTTAAAATGACAACTTAGAGTGCAAAACTGATACTTGTATATTTAAAGGTTAGATCAGCACGAATGGATGAATGGATCCTGCATGCAGAGAATGTTGAAACATATGACTATAATACTGTGGCTTGGGTAGGAAAAGCAATTTTCAAAGGTATGAGAAGACATCAAAATACCAAAATGTTTTATTTGTGGTAGGACATATGAAAATGGATTGTAGACAAGGAATTCCTAGAAATAATGTCTCCTCTGGAAATGGCAAAATAGAAGGTCTCAAATTTCTGTATTATGTAAAAAATGTGTCAAAGCCTGACATTGGATCAACAAAAGTAGATCAACAAAAGACAGATAAGGCAACCCAATACCACCAGGAAACTCCTTGGGGGACCTCTTAGAGGACCACAAATCAAATGTTGTCCAATCATTTCCATTATCCATGTAGGACATATCTCACCAGGAAAATTAAAAATCCATGGCCTGCTGTAAAACCCCATACTGTTGTGGATGATGGAATAAACATAGAGGATGAATAAAAACTTTCAATAGGAAGCATATATATGGGCACACTTCTATCAATAATCAAAGTCTGAGGCTAAGAGCGTATATAAATAACAATGCAGTTGAGGGATTACTAGATATGGGTGTGGATGTGACCATCTTTACTCCAGAATCTTGGCATCTGAATTGGTCTCTTCAAGAGGCAAATATTCAATTCCTAGGAATTGGAACCCTATCTCTGTGAATTCATTCTGAGTTAAGAAAAATCAGGTTAGATCAAGAAAGACCACCTGAGAAATCTCCAGTAGGAAAAGATGACCCAGATGTCTGAGTTCTACATCCAGAACAGATTCAAGATGCTGCCTGAGATGATCAAGACTCAGGATACTCCAGTCAGGACTTGATCATAATTCTAAATTTTCTTTCAGTCCCCATAAGATTATCAGCAGCCCCGACTAGTAGGAAGTAGCCTGGAATACTACGTTCACATTCCCCCCAAAAATGGACTATGGATGTTCTTGTTTCTTAAAAAAAAAAAGAGGGGGAAATGCTGTAGGATAATTGTATTCTGTTAATTATGTTTTAAATAAATGCTGATTGGCCAGCAGCCAGGCAGGAAGTATAGGCGGGACAACAAGACAGGAAGTAGAGGTGGGACAATGAAGACAGGAGTATTTTAGGAAGAAGGATGCTTCCTACAAGTCCTGTCCAGACACCAAAGATGGAAGATGTGACCTGCCCTGCAGAAAAAGGTACTGAACCATGTGGCTAGCATAGACAAGAATAATGGGCTAATATAAGTTATGAGTTAATAAGAAGCCTGAGCTAATGGGCCAATCAGTTTTTCAGTGCAATTTCTTTGGGGCTTACTAGCTGTGGGAACTGGGCAGGACAGAAACCCCAACAAGCAGGCCCTCATTCTGCATATCTCAAGTGAAACAAAGCATGAGACGGGTTGAATGCATAGGGGCAGAAAGACAGAGAGAAAGACTGAGGTCATATGTGGCTAATATAGCAGTGAATTTATGGGGTTGTGACGTGCTGCAGTATTGGAATACTGAGATTAACATTCCTGCAGTCCCAGACACTTATGTTTCTGGGAAGGATATTATATATCAACCAGACTTTGGAATTCTCCTTCATTTGTGGTTAAAAAGAAATCTGGGAAATGGAGAATGGTGGAGATCTAAGAGCTGTCAATAAGGTAATTCAGCCTATGGGCTCTCTCCAATCTGAAATCCTTTGCCTTCTGTATTACCTAAAGGATGGCCTCTTATAGTTATTGATTTAAAGGATTGTTTCTTCAATATACCTTTACAAGTAAAGGACAGAGAAAAATTTACCCTCACAGTGTCTATTTATAATAATTCTCAGTCTACTACTAGGAGATATCAGTGGACCATACTCCCTCAGGGAATACTCAATAGCCTCACCCTGTAGCAATACTTTGTGAGTTAGTCATTGGAAATAATAAATAAACAATTACCTAAATTTATAATTTACCATTACATGGATTACATTTTCTATCTGACTCAAACATAGGTACTTTAAAAAGAATGTTTAAAAAAGTAAAGAAAGTTTTGCCTAAATGGGGGTTACAAATTGATCCTGAAAAAATACAAAGAGGAGATACTAACAATTACCTACATTATAAAATAGGTTTACAGAAAATTGAAACACAAAAGGCACAAATTAAGAAGGACTGATTGTGGACTTTTAATGACTTTCAAAGATTGTTATGAGACATTTTCAATCTATGTAGGGATAACTCTTGATCTATTGATTCATTTAAACAAAACCTTAGATGGTGACAAGGATTTAAATAGTCCCAGGGAATTAACAGCTGAAGCTGAGAAAGAATTAACTATGTTTGAAGTGAAATTACAGGAGGCATATGTGGATCAAGTAAATCCAAATCTTAATTGCATTCCAGTCATTTTGCCTACCAGGATTTCTCCTACAGAAATTTTAATGCAGAGGGAAGATATTATCTTAGAATGGATCTTTTCCCACATAAACCAAGTAAAAAATTAAAAACTTATGTGGAAAAAGTCGCTGAATTAATTATAAAATGAAAATTAAGATTTCATCAACTTGGAGGAATATACCCAGCAGAGATTGTAGTGCCTTTCACTACTGATGAGATTAAAAAAAAATATGGGAAGACAATAAACCCTGGCAAAGAGCTTGTGCTAATTTTTTAGGAGAGATTAATAGCAATTATCCAAAAAGTGATAGAATAACCTTATAAAGAGAAATACTTGGATCCTTCCCTACATTGTACATGACACAGCAATAACTGAAACCTGCATATTCTATATTGGTGCAAATAAATTAGGAAAGGCAGGTTACAAATCAAAAAGTTTAAGTAAGGTGGAATAATTCCCTTATAATTCTAGTCATATTGCCTACCAGGATTTCCACTACAGAAATTTTAATTAAAGCAGAATTATATGCTATTCTCATGATATAGGTATACCAAACAATCCTGCAGGTCAGGCAGTTATAGAAAAATCAAATTGAACTGTACAGGATATGTTAAACATACAGAAAGGGATGAAAATAGCCCCAGAAATAGATTGCATAATGCTTTATTAACCTTGAATTTGTTAATGATAATGAGAAAGGAACAATGGCAGCAGAGAGACATTGGATAATAGAAAAAACTTCTGACTTAAATCAACTGGTATATTTCAAGGATGTTTTGACCTCAGAATAGAAACTAGAAGATGTCCTATATTGAAGATGGGGTTTTGCTCTTTTTTTCACAGGAGAAGAAAAGCTAGAGATAGTATCCAAAATAAAGATTTGGTTTGAAAAAGAGAAACTTATTGAGAAAGAGAAATGATAGCACATTCACAGAGGTGACAATCATGCAGGTGTAAGGAAACCTCACAGGGGTTGGGGCAGAGTTCTGTTATTGTGTTTGCAAGAAATACTCATCTTCAAAAATTCAATGAACCTTGGATATCTAAATGCCTAACAATGAAAAGATAACTATCAAGAAAGAATCACCAAACAAAGAGAAATCTGATTTATGATGCTATATCTTCTGCATGGTAAAATTTGATTATCTGAACATGTATACATCTCTACTTAAAAAGCTGACTTTAGAGTTGGACAATGGCTATTTTTCTCTAAATCCAAGCATGTTGGTAAAAGAAAAATTCAAAGTTTCTGTCTCATGTCAGGAGCCATCTGTTATGGGACAGGAAAAATTTTAGTTTTCTCCATACCTCTTTTTGTCTCTATCATACCTTTTATTGAACATTTGTTTATGTAAATAATGTTTGTGTTTTCCACAATGAACAATGTTTTCCTGCAGTAATCTTTGAAGTTTCCAGGAAGAAGATGGGGCCTCACAACAATGACTTCACCTGGTTGATATGATGTCATGATGTTGATAATGCTACTCTAAGACCAGATTTGGGTACCAGCTGCTCAAAATGATTTCAACTTGTTTAGCTGAAATGGTGCACCTTCTTAGAACATTCTGGCCAAATTTTAAATAGAACTTCAGAAAAACCCTACTGAGTACTCAGAGATTATTTGCAATTATACCAGACAGTAATCTTGAAACTTTAACCATCATTTTACTTTTATAGGATCCCCCCAAAAAAACATTACCTCCATGACAGCTGGAAGCAATTCTAGAAAACAATATCCCCTCTCCCAACAAAGTTTGACCTCAGGGTTAGGGACATCAATTAGGGGTTGATTATAACTGGTAAAGGGTGGGATTTGAGGTGGAAATTATGTAGGTTCAGGAATTTCTGAAAAAAAGGGAAATTGGATGGGATAATAATAGTGAGTAATAGAGTGAGTAATTGTGAACTATTATTTATAGGCAATTTACATTGTATAGATTCTAGTATATTGATATAAATTCAAATTATATTTGTTATAGTGAATATGCTCCTATTTTTGTTTATAATAATTACACACATAGGTGAAGTTATTTTGTACTACTGTGTTTATGCATGCTTCTACCTCTGCTTAAAACATTTTGTATATTGATACAATTTTAGGATATATTTATCATATTTCACTATACATTCTACCTCTGATAAAGATTATACATTGTTTACATTTTGAGGTCATTGTCCTTATTTGCTGCACAGTTGTTTAAAGATTGTTTAATATTCTAATATAAGGCCTTACTCTTTAAGGTATTAAGAATTATATGCCAATAGTCATCTGTGTTTGTCATACTTATAGTTAGACTAATCAGGTTCTTTAGATACATAGAGATTGTATTCCACATAGATAGGTAATCTTCAACCACTTCAAAGAACTGTAGAATATGTCATTTAAATAACGTAGGGTTCTGTTGACGTAAGACAAAATTGGTCCTGGAAGCACTGATCTATTCCTAAAAGAATGTTGAGCACTGAAGATATTGCACTTGGAACTTGTTTTCTTCTTGACAAAACTGGCCTTTCAGCAAGGAGCTGACCAGGCCTTGACTACTGACAAAATGCATGGTGTCTGGACAGGACAAGGAGGATACAAGAAAAAGGCTGCCAAGCCTTACCAAGACAGGGTAAAATGGTTCTGAAAATTTTCTCGCCTCTGAAAATGGTCTGTCAGTTACTCTAGGCCTTAGCCAAATTTTTTGTCCCAATGTTGCAAATGAGACTTCGGGTGATTGCCCAGGTAGCCAGTTGTTTCTATCAGTTATTTCCCATTTTGCAAGTTGCTTGATTGTACTTTCTATCTACTCAAGTAATATTATTTCCCTTCTCAAGTCTTCAATGGGGTTGAAGACCAGGTAGTCATAGTTACTTTCCTCTCATGACTTGACCAAGCTGTTCCCAATACAAGATTTAGACTCCTTAGGACAGGATAATTATTGAAACATTTATCATATGTTTCTTGCTTGCTATTGTTTATGCTGGTTGTAATTCTAATTTTCATACTTGATATTTGTTCTTATTTTATACGGTTTTGTATTAGGCTTAAAACATTTATTTAAACAAAAGGGGAAGGTGCTGTGGGAACTCCTACAGCCAGTAGCTTTTAAGATACAAACCCTCTTGGGCATGGTCTCTTATACTATTAATGTCAACAGAAAGTGCATGCTTGCTCACTCTCCTGGCTTCTGGATTTGTTTTCTGTTCCCCTCTTATGCAGAGGACCATGATCTGTTGGTCTACCTCTAAACAAATAACCCGTTAGTATACTCAATTCTGAGCCAGTGGGAGAATATTTTATAGAGTCCATTATCACTTGGGAAATTTCATATTTTCCTTTTGGTGAGTGTTAGAATTCTAGTCACTTTATTTTCTTCCCTTTGTGCCAAATGGTTGTCATGGGCATAGACTTGGAGGATGGGGTTGGAAAGCCAATGTGACTCTCTTTTAAAGGCCAGAGTCTCTCTTTCTCACAGAGTAGACAGCACATGCTCACTGATCATTATTGCAGGAACAACGACACAGAGCATATCTTCTTATGTAAATGTAACTATTACTTGAAAATGAGGAAGAATGAGGAGGCTGACTGGCATTTGGAAAGTATAGAAAAGAAATTTAGAAAAGGTTCATCTGAGATCTTGCAGCTTTTCAGTGTGTGGAATTCAGGGCTAGTGTTTAGGTTTTCTGTATTATGTTCAGTTCATGTGGTACAATACTGGCTACACACTTTCTACCATTTAAATATAAAAACATAGCATTTAGAAATTGCTGTTCTGTAGCCTTGGATTATGTCACTGGAAAGCGTTCAGGGAACTAGAAATTAAAATAAAACCCCATCCTTTTCTGATCTTTTACTTTTTGTATATGGTATTTATTTTGTGCATGACCCTCAAAGAGGGTAAAAAGCTTAAATTTTGCTATGAATATTAGTGCCTTAAAAGCCTCAGAGCTGGTTGATTGATTTTCTACCCAGTCAGAAAAAAATGAGACTTTGAGAGGCAGAAAGAATAGGGAGCTTTCTGTTCAGCTGGATATTTGCAGTGCCAGCTATGAACCATTTGCTTTGGTAGGGTAAGCAAATGGATATGAAAGGCAGAGGGCCCTGTTCTTCCCCTTTCTCATATTTTCTTGTTTGTGGAAAGCCACACACACTTGTGATAGACTCCTCCCACATGATAGAAGCACATTTGGCCTCATTAGTTCCTCCTTGGATTAAGGAAGTATTCACAGCTCTAAAATGCTATATAACATGGAACTTGACAGGTTCAAGAAAAAAAATCTTGTCTAAGTTGGGAAAGATAGTTCATAACTGTAATCTCATCACTTGGAAAGCCGAAGCAGGGACTGCTAAAAATCTGAGGTTTGCATTGCCTATTCAGTAAATGGCATGCCAGTCAGGACTATATAAAAAGGCTCCATCAGGACAAAAAGCAGTCTAACAACTACAATCAAACAACTACTCACATCCTCAGTGACATAAATGACCAGGTATTTGTTTACTCATTGAGAACAAACGTGTAGTTGAGAAAGCAGAAAAGCTTGGGATATGCTTTCTATTTGGAAAATGCTCACAAGGAAACCACAGATTTTTCTGGAGGGTTCTGAAATTTATTACTAGAGCACACAGGCGTCCAAGAGCCTCACAGTATCTTTCTTTTTGAGTAGGAAGAAACTTTATTGCATCAATTGTCTTGTTTTTTTTTCAAAAGAAATAAACACACACACACACACACACACACACACACACACACACACACACACACTTGAAGAAACTGCCACATAATGTAGAGAGTCTTCAGAACATACTAGACTTGAAGTTCTGCTGGAATTGTAAAAGTCATGGATGGAAGTGAAGCCGTGAGACCCAGGCTCTGCACCTGTAAGCAGAGTCTGTCTAGCCACTGCCGCCATTTGTCATTAGAAAAGGACTGTATTAGGTCAGACAGGGGGTCAGTCACACTTTCCATGCCTGCAGCAGACATCATCAATCTCCTCGGACTCTCTTGCTTTGTAAGAGAACTGCTTTGAAATCCATCTTAGTAAGTGCCAAGAGAGAACAGCTCCTACTAAACTGACTGTTCATCTCTAGACTAGATAATTGTCTTTCCTAGCTTAAAAAAAGAAAACAAAGAAAAAAACAAACAACAACAACCCTGTTTCCAGGGAAGAAATATTTTCATAATTCTACCAACATATTTCTTTCTGGAAGTCATACCCTGGCCCTACTCAATAAGTAGAAATATATTTAAGTTGTGTCCTTCTCAAGTATGTATGAATTTTTACCAATAAACTTTCAGCAACTTTACAAATTTTGAAATGAGTATAGATAAAATCCCAAATGTTTGGATGCTGAAACAAAAACAATTTGAAGTGTGGTGTGTGATCTGTCCAAACCAAAATACTCAATTGGCAAACTCAAAGCAGAGTCTGAAGACACCCTTTCTTCAGCTGGTTCAGACCTGGCCTTCCATAAAGCAATGCACATTTCAAACAGAATGCAGGCTTTGAAGCTTGTTGTTCCATGTAAATTTGGTGCAAAGAAGAATCAAATTTTAGGAGGTGGCAGGTAATAGTTCTGAAACAAGGATTTCTTTCATCTATGCAGGTGGGGTAGGATGAGATAGAGTAATCAGAAGATGAAAAAGTTGTGATGCAAAGCAATGCAGAAAACATGGTGAAATGTGACCTTCATCTCCTCCTGTCTGGCTATGAAGCTTTTGCACATCCTCTTCCTCAGATGCTCAGTCTCTGCTGTGCTGAGGCTGAGGTCCAGATAGTGCTCTGCTCTGTGACTACATGAATCCACTTCTTGGCTGCAGGAGAGAGGGCCAATTCTGGGCTTCCTGTATTTATGCTTACATGTATATCTTTTCAATTCTTTAAAATTGAGTACATTTTCCCATTTTACTCTTCCTTGCCAAAGTGTTACTTATTTCCTGCATATATCTAAACACCGTACGTTCCCCCAAACCAGTGTTCTTTTCCCTCTGATGAATAACAGCAGTTGTGACCTATGCACAGGGCCTGGGCAAGTCCACTCCATCCCAGCACAAATAAGGGAGGTGATCATGATAGCCCACTCCTAGCCTGGGAGCTAATGGCAGTTAGCACCTGGGAGAGAGAGTCACTTTTGTCTTAAGAGAATAGCTTCTAGGGAATCCACCACACTCCAGTGAAAGACCATATATGCAAAAATATTTGGGCAGAACAAACTGGTCTTCTCATTCTTACTTCAGAAGAGCACAAAGTTGGGTGTGTAAGAGAAATGTGGGGTGGGGAGTGGAAAAGGAAATTATCCCAAGCTACCCAAGGTCAAATTCTTATCATCTGGTACTTATGTGACCATCATCAAACTTGACATCTTTGTCATTATTTCATATTTGGTAAATTATTGGCTCATGTATTTGTTTCTCATTTTCCACAGGGCTTGAGATATAACTTTAATTGAAAAGACCCGTTTGTTAAAGTGTAAGCTGTGTGGCACATATGTGTTTTTATACAGTCTTCACATTCACATAAAAAGTATATTGTCTGATTTTTGAAGTGAAATGACAGAAAATGCAATGAAATCTACTGATCAACAGTTCTAGTTGTGTTTGGTAGATCAAAGTCCTTCACTGACGAGGATCTTCTAAAGAATAGTGTCAGGACTTTCTCAGGTTGTGGTGTTTTAAATGAGAAATTCCCCCTTCCTTCTTCTCCTCTTCTCCTTCGTTCCTCTTTCATTCCTGCCTCCTCCCCTTTTTTCTTTCTCCTCCAAAATTTTAGGTTTATTTGAATTGTTAAGAACACTTAAAATGACATTTACTTATTGAAAAAAGTGTACTTAAAAGATGAAACTTCCTTATCTGACTGAACTTTTGATTCGCAAGGTCCATCTGCTGATTTCCTGAGTAAATTGATATCAGAAACTCAATTAACTGAGGTAATGTGGTGGTTTGAATAGAAATGGTTCCCACAGGCCCATAGGGAGTGGCATAACAAGGATAGATGGTTTTGTTGGAGTAGGTGTGACTTTGCTGGAGAAACTATGTCACTAGGCATAGAGGTCGAGGTCTCAGACGCTCAAGCCAGGCACAGTGTTTCATTGTTTTTGCTGCCTGCTGATATGGGTGGAGAACTCACAGATACCTCTTCAGTGCTGTGTCTGCCTGTGTGCTGCCATGCTTTCCTCCATGATAATGGACTAAACGCTGAACTGTAAGCCAGCCCAATTAAATGTTTCCCTTTATAAGAGTTGTAGTGGTCATAGTGTCTCTTCACAGCAATAGAAGCCCTAAGAGAGATAGCTTGTGTAACACTTTCAGAAATGCTCCTGACTGATTTACTCAAACAGTGGTTACCACTGGGACTCATAAATGCTTGGGAAACTAGCCAGGTATATGTTTATATTTCTCTTCAGTTTTTCCAACATTGGAGTGGAGATGGTAAAGGCTGGAGGAAAAGGAGAGGAGAATGCCAAATCAACCAGATACATACAGTAAGTCCAGCAGGTCCAGGGACATCGCTGGCAGAGGTTACTTATCCAAGAGTCTCTAGAGGAACAAAAGTTCTAACAGGGCATCTTAGCAACAGGACATGAAACACTACACACAGGGATGCCAGTAAGCTCTGGTTTACTCTGGCACAGAGAACATTCAAATTTTGACATTTTCTGGATACCCAAGAATGCAGAATATTTGGAAGTGCCAGTTTTGGTGATCTTCTGAACAAATAATGTTATTAGTTGTGGTGAGAGTCCCTCTCCACATCAGATAATGTCACAGAGAAATAAATGGGATAAAGAAGGAAGCAGATAGGGATTCTGAACTACATGAACATGAACTTATGTTGCCAGAGAAAGATACAGTTCTTGTGTAAGACCAAACATGTATAACCATGGTCTGGAAGCATAGCTTTTGTCTATGTAAATGAAAAGTTCCTTTATGGAAGAGGCTACATGACCATTAATAGTAACTGAACAAAAGAATGTTATAAAGCATGCATTTATCAAATATGTCAGTGAAGACATAGGGCAGATGGGCTATGGCAGAAGAGATACAGGCTCTGGATGTGATCTTACAACATTCTTACCTTCAGAGCTGATGAAATCTACCGATTAATAATTCTGTCCATTGCAAAGGCTTATAATTTTCAATTGGAGTTTCTGTAATTCTATGCTCTTAAGTCTGAAAGGACTCAAGGGCAGGAAACAGAGCAAATGAAGCTCTCTGAGTCAGGTAGTATGTTAGACATGTTTTACTCATTATATTTTTTCACTATTATTTATTTTTTAAAATTAAAAAGTTAAAATTGAAATATAATTACATAATTTCCTCCTTTCCTTTCGTCCTTCCAGTCTCTCAGTGTACCTTATATGCCGCTTTCTCTGGAATGTATAACCTCTTTTCCTTTAATTGTTATTGTCTCTTAAACACACACATCAAAATATATAAATACAACTCATTCGGTCTGCCTAGTAATACTTGTATTCATATGATTTAAGGCCTGAACCCATGGTATTAGGTCACCAATTAAGCGGCTTCCCCTTTTTAAAAAATATAATTTATCTATGTGTGTGTTTATGTCTTTGTGTGGGGACAGGTGGGTGCCTCTCTGCAAGTGGAGGAAGAAGAAGGCATTCTGTCTCCTGGAGCTGAAGTCAGACATTTGTGGGGTCTGAACTTCGCTTCTATGATTATGCGTCAGCACTCCCAGTCCTCTCTAGACACTTGACACCTTTTGAATCTTCACTGTAATTCTCGAGAATCTATTATATACTAGTTTTTGAATGTAGGAAACATAAGTTCAGAAAATGAGGTTTGGGGATTGTTTTTTGTTTTGTTTTCCTAGTAAACTACAGAATCAAATTCCAATTTATGCTCACCCCATTCTCTTAATCAAGCTTTCAGGGCTGATCATGTTTTAATCTAGTACTCAGGGATAGAGGCAAGTGGATCTGTTAGTTAAAGACCAGAAGGTCAATATACCAAGTTCCAGGACATCCAGGACTGCATAGTGAGAGCTAGTTTAAAAACAACAAAAAAAAATAATAAATGAAGGCTGCATAGTTTGGCCTCTTCGGGTGGGCTTCCCTTTGGTGGTTTCATTCATTCCATTGTTTTTCACTGTGCTCATTCCTTACTGTTGTTTCACTAATTCAAGAGAATATTACCATCCACCAAGAAAAGAGCCATATTTCTGATTCTGTTTAATCCATTCTAAGGGTGATTCTAGACTCCTTGACTCCATAGAATTCCTCTACATATCCTACAATGCTTGCAGAAATGCTCATTACAATTCAGTATTGCCTTTAACACCAACCCTATTTATTCCCTCTATTAGGGTATAGTCCTAGATCTATTTCTTGCTCATGCATAGTCTCACTTGAATCCTACAAGCAGCCTTCTTATACATAGCCCTGGCAAATGTGAATATTACCATCCAGTGTGACCACATAGAGCTCTCTTTTGCTTTTCCCTCTACAACTGGCTTCCAATTATTTCTTGTGCATTTGCTTCCTTCTCCCAACTAGACTATAAAGTCCTTGATGACAATGCTTTGTACACAGAAGTTATGCAATAAACCTGTGCTGACTGATTTAATGTTTCTGTTGTTCAGGACTCCTGGCCTTCTCTCTGCCCTTTCTGTCTCCTGCTCACCTGGCTAAATAAGCTTTTGAAAAATACTTACTGAATGAACTAATGAACCATCACCAACTAAATATAAGGTGCTATTGTAATAATTGGCTGGTCAGACAGAGATTTGGATACCATGTGGAATTCTGTGGCAGCACTGGAATGTCACTGGATATATAGAGGTCTGGCAGAGTACAACCTGTGGTTGAATTTGGGCATAAGAGGATGAGGGTGGGAGTGGGAAAACTGAGCAGGAGTCATTAAGTCTGGGATGAAATGGAAGGACTGAGCAAGGAAGAAAGCAGTTGAGTAGAAGACTGACTTAAAGGATTAAGAAGTCAGGCATAAAATGTCAACAACAGCAGTAACAACAATGATAATAATGGAATAATAATATTGCAGTCAGACTGACCAGGGCTTGATGCCTAACTATGTTCTGAATTTACCAAAACTTCATTTATTTGATGACTCTAAAGTGCATTTCAGAAATAAAATATCACAAACTAAATTAAATCATAATTATTTATATGCATTCTGGATGATCTAGGTAAAGCACACGGATACCTACAACTTACCATGAAATGCATGATAAATAAGATGGATAGCTAGGCAGCTATGTATCTGACAAGCCAATGTGTTAATTAAAGCAATTAGTGGATATAAAATCATCTTACATGGTTTGAAAAGTTTTATAATAAAATATTTGTAAGAAAATTGTTTCCATTCCCTTTAATTCAATCATATCAGAATGTACAATGATGAACCAGATACTACCTCATTAGATAGAATTAGGTAGAAGTTTCCAGGGTGGTACTATGGCTCCATATTTACACAGGTTTTATAGTCCAACAGGTACAAAGTAAGATGATTGACAAAAGCTCCAGCAAAACTAGTTGGTCTCTTGTTCTTAGCTGGACAAATGATTTAGTTCCTCTGTTCCTCCCTTTCTCCATCAGTTAAATCTGTGTAAGAATTTCCCAAGGTTCTTGTGTGATGATTAAATGATTCTGTAAAATGAAAGCTACTGAAAAGTATTTGGAAACAAATAAACTCTATATTAAAGAAAGCTGCCATAATTATTATTAAATATTCCAATTTTCTCTTCGAAATAGAAATAAGTTGCTTTGTAACTGGGGGAAAACAGATCTGAAGAGACAGTTCTTGCTCTTAGCCATGTGGATTAGTCAGAGGTAACCCAGAGTATAAATTCAAGCATTTTTTGTCCCCTTCAAAATATGTTTCTCGGTGCTGGAGAAATGGCTCAGTGATTAAAAGCATTACTTGCTTTTCCAGAGAATCATTGTCCCAAAGACTCTGATGCCTGCTTCTGACCTTTGTGGGCACTGCACACACATGGTATACAGACACACAAGCAAAATACCTATAAACTTCATAAATTAAAAAGAATCAAAATATGCTTCTCCCTGTTTCCCAACTCCCAAACTAATGTGCAACCAACGCCAAGATACAAAGAAAGGCAAAATGCTTAGATGAAAATCTTGCACATTGTCTTCACTTAAAAGTAGATGATGGTAGAGTCTATTTATAGCACTTACTGAATCTGTTCCATGGTAAGCACTACATATTATCTCAAAGAATCCCTAAAAAAAATCTCTAAAGAGCTCATCTGTCCTGCCTTTCCTCTTCAGATGAGAGTAGAAGCTTTAGAAAGTATATCTTTCCCAAGATCCTGCAGCTAGCAAAGCTGTGCCTTAGATCCATCTGGTGTCCAAGCCCATGAGGTTTTTTTATATATATATTCAGCTCTGTAATACTTTTATGAATGAAGGGAAAGCTTCTTCAAAGCTTAGCAGGATGGTAGAAATTAGTAGACATGAGCTGTTTTACCCTGACTCCACAGAACTCCCCCGAGTCCTCATCATAGCTGCATTGTGTTACTAGCAAATGGGAATGTTTTGATGAATTAGGAAAATGCCTGTACATTGCAACATCTTCCCTTCAAAGGCCAGGGAATGTAGACTGTACGCTCTTTGTCCAGCTTGTCTGAATGCGTCAACACTGTCTGGGAGGCACAGAGGTGGCTGCCTTCCTAGCAGGGGTGAAGCCTCCTTCTGCATGTCCAGCTCCTGTATTTGTAACACTGCCATGTACTGTGTACTACAGGGCCAAGAAATGAGGGGGCCAATGGTCCCAGCCACCTCAGATTACGCAAGCCAAGAAAAATGTGCAAATCACATGAGAAAAAAAGGCAGTCCCCAAACATCTTTATTTGTTCATTTTTGTGCCCTCAGACTTTGATTGCAGCCTTGCACTTAGAAATTTCAAGATAAATCTCAGCAGCTGGACACTGAGTGAGCTGGAGGCATAGACTTTGTATAAATACTGAAGTTTCGAAAGCAGGAACTCGTGTCAAACAGCTTGGAGCACAGTACTGTGTGTGAAGGGAGGGGAGCTGGCACTAGGCTTTGGCAGAGTCAGCCTCTGAGGGACTTGTAGACATGTCCATGCATGCCTCAACTTGCCTGATAGACTCAAAGGCAGATTTCAGAATTGGCCAGATGCAGACATAAGTGGCCTGCTTGCTGGGAACCACAATGAAACAGTCAGGGGAAGGGAAGGATTAGGAAAAAGAAACAAGAGATTATTAACTGAAGTTTGTTAGTGAGAGGGAGGGTAAATAACTACCACTATGGGATGGCAAGAAACTCAGCTGTCACCTGCTGTGCAAAATCATTGATAAGACCTAGGGGTAGGCTTTTTACAGGCCTTCATGCCAATTCTTCATACCATCCTGACATATGGGTAGCACTTGCCACATTTTATAAATTGAAGGAAAAACCTGACATTGAGTGGTATTGTAATTATCTCAGATCTGGAGCTTGCATATGGACATATGTATGTATGCATGTATGCACATATATACATACACACACAAATAAGAAACAAGTTTACAGCACATGTTTTGCCAGATTAAAAAGCCATGTCTTACCTTGTGCTGCCCCTAAGGCCAATGAACAATGATAAAATTTTAAGATAGCCTTCTGTATTAAAAACCAGTCATAATCATTGTATACAGTTCTTGAAGCATTCAAATGTTATATAGTTCCCAGATCTTATATACAGAAGAGATAAAACCGGCAAATGAGATGTGCTTCTAGGATTACAAGTTAATGTACTAATTTAAACTTCTTAGCATAGGCAACTTTTCTCCCATTAGAAATAATCAGAAAGGGAACTTATTTTTATGAGAAGAGGAGAAAAATTCTCCTCAGGGGCTAAATTAATACTTAGGGTCAGTTTCTTCTCATAGTATATGAGAAGACACTATCCTGAAATGATCTGGAAAAAAAAAACAGGCCAAGAAGACAGACCTGAAGAGTATGAGCAGAAGAAATTATCACAGCAGCCTGGCCAGTATAGCTGACTGACAGTGCATATATTAATGTCACAGCAGTCTGGTCAGTATAGCTGACTGACAGTGTATATATTAATGTCACAGCAGTCTGGACAGTATAGTTGACTGACAGTGTATATATTAATGTCACAGCAGCCTGGCCAGTATAGCTGACTGGCAGTGTATATATTAATGTCACAGCAGTCTGGTCAGTATAGCTGACTGACAGTGTATATATTAATGTCACAGCAGCCTGGCCAGTATAGCTGACTGACAGTGTATATATTAATGTCACAGCAGTCTGGTCAGTATAGCTGACTGACAGTGTATATATTAATGTCACAGCAGCCTGGCCAGTATAGCTGACTGACAGTGTATATATTAATGTCACAACAGTCTGGCCAGTATAGCTGAGAGTGTATCTATTAATAAATTGGGAGATGTCTCACATTAGCAACTTAACAGTCCACCTCAAAGCTCTAGAACAAAAAGAAACAAACTCACCCAGGAGGAGTATACAACAGGAAATAATCAAATTGAGGGCTGAAATCAATAAAATAGAACAAAGAGAACAATACAAAGAATCAATGAAACAAAGAGTTGGTTCTTCAAGAAAATCAAGACAGAAGGTTCCTTATCCAAACTAGACAAAAGGCAGAGAGAAAATAACCAAATTAACAAAATCAGAAATGAAAAGGGGACATAACAGCAGACACTGAGAAAATCCAGAGAACCTTCAGGTCATACTTCAAAACTCCACAAAATTAGAAAATCAAAAAGAAATGGACAATCTTCTGGATAGGCAACACATACCAAAATTAAATCAAGACCAGATAAACAATTTAAACAGACCTATAACTCCTAAAGAGATAGAAGCAGTCATTAAATGTCTCCCAACCAAAAAAGGCTCAGGACCAGATGGTTTCAGCCCAGAATTCTACCAGAATTTCAAAGGACAGCTAATACTGATATATTTCTCAAATTGTCTCAAACAATAGAATCAGAAGGAACATTGCCAAATTCCTTTTATGAGGCTATACTTGCACTGATATCAAAGCCACACAAAGATACAACAAATAAAGACAATTACAGACCCATCTCCCTCATTATCATTGATGCAAAAATACTCAATAAAATACTGGCAAACCAAATCCAAGAACACATAAAAAAAATCATCCACCATGATCAAGTAGGATTCATCCTAGAGATGCAGGAATGGTTCGATATAAAAAAATTCTGTCAATATAATCCACTATATAAACAAACTGAAAAAAAAAAAAACATGATCATCTCATTAGCTTCTGAAATCCAGCACCCTTCATGGCAAACATCTTGGAGAGAGCATGGGTACATGGAACATACCTAAACATTATAAAGGCAATATACAGGAAGTCAACAGCCAACATCAAATGAAATGGAGAGAAACTCAAAGCGATTCCCCTAAAATCAAGAACAAGACAAGGCTGTCCACTCTCCCCACATCTGTTTAATATTGTACTCAAAGTTCTAGTTAGACCAATTAAGTCATTACAGAATTTTGATTTCAAGCTAAATCAACAGCAAGCCACAAAAATGAAAAGCAATAATGTCAAGAAGTAAGAAAAATGAGATTATCAGAGAAAATGACCATACAAACTGCTGCACAGTGTAGCGAAAGGGAGATGGCTATTGGTTCCTGGCTATGTCTACAATAGTGTCCTTGGTTGTGATCAGAGAACGTAGAAATTACACAATAGAGGGAAAGCAATTTTAATTAAATAATACAAGCTTGTTTATGTGTGCATTAGTTTAGAGGTAAGATGGCTGAAAAGCCTTTAAGAGATGTCCACAAACAGATGTATGATAGCGAACTTCGGAAGGAACACTGGGCTAAAGTCAAATAAGCAGTCACAGGCACCAAGATGTTAATGAAGCCATAACAGTGGACCAGGATATCTAACATGATGGTAAGAGGTCAGAGAATGTGAAAGAAAGTCTAACGTAGAACTCCAGACACATAAAATCTTACAACAGCCAAGTGTCCCACATGTCAAGAACAAAATCCTTCACATTCACAAAAGTAGCCAGGTATTGCCTTCCTTGTCTGCAGTGTGGGAGTGGAGGTGAAGAATGCCCTCCCTTTTGTTCCTGCTGCCTCCAGCTGGTGAGGGAGCTGGCCCTCCCCTTTACCATCTGCAACACTCAAGTGGGTCCTGCACCTCGTCTTGGTAGCGCAGCAGAGCTGACTCTGTTGCCAGTAGCAGATGAGCTACCCTGAGAACACACGCTCACACCTCAGCCTTGTCTGTCATAGAGCAGCATGAATGGGGAAAGAGCACCCTTGCCCCTTTATGCCTGAGGCAGGTGGCAGAGCTGGGCCTGAGGTGGTAAAATCCTGCTCCTGCCCCTCACTAGCTGCAGCACTTGGGAGAGAAGGCCCTGCTCTTTACCTGGGCAACACAGAAGATATGATACGATTAACAGGGGTGTGGGTGAACCAGCTTGAGAAAATGAATATGGGAGATCTGGCCCCACCCCTCATCTGCCATATGGTGGTGGGGGCAGGAGAGAGAAGATCCCTCGCCCCTCTCAGTGGCAGGTGGGAGTGCTGGCCTTGAGGTCATTTATGAGCAGGAAAACTGTCCCTGCCCCTCAGCAGTTTCAGCACTCAGTACAGTGGCTTCTCCACATGCCTGGACAGTACAGCGGAGCTGGCCCTGAAGCTGGCTCCGAAGGTGTAGGTGTGAGGGAACTGACCCTGAGGGCCTGAAAGCAAGAGAACTGGCACCACCCCTTGCTCATCGCTGCCAGCAATGAACTAACCAGGGCAATGCTGGAGAACTCACCCTGGTGGTGAAGACCGAGGAGAGCTGGTGGGGTGAACAACCCTGCAAATAACAAAACCAGAACCAGGGTTATGAGTTGGCCCACCCCAATCTCTACCCCATCTATGATTTGCTGCAGCACATAAAGGGGCAGGTCCTGCAGACTCAAAGCTGCAGCCTGTAGACGCAAAGCTGCAGGACCTCCATGACACAGGACAACAGGGTATCCAAGAGGAGTCCCAGTGAGCCACTGAGGGCCCAGCATCGACAGTGTAGCAAAAACCAGAGTCTTCGAACCAGATCAATGACTACTTGCAATGAACACTTGCACATAAAGATATATGGACAAAAGGGTTTACTGTGTGACTCACTATTCACACTACAGCTTCCATGATGAGATGTTTTTCCTTTTCCCTTTTTCCTTTTATTTTCTTAAATTTTATTTTATTTTATTTGGGGGAGGGATGTTGCAAGGGCAGAGGGGTGTGTATGAAGGGATGGGGAATGAATGGGATTGAGATGCATGATGTGAAAGACACACAGAATTAATTAAAATAAAGTCTTAAGAAAAGGAGAGATTTTGAAATACTAAGCAAATACCTCTGAAAATCAGCCCTTCATGTGAGAAAGGAGGACATCAAGAAAATGGTAAAAATTATCTTCTTTTTGTTTTTCAGAACTCTAAATTTTAATGAATGATTTGCATAGTCTGAAGAGTGTTTATTAAATATGAATAGGTGAGTCCTAAAATAGAAAATGTTGTAGTATTTTAACACACACTTTTGGATTCCCTTCTTCCCAGGTAATAGTTATGAAAGCCTAGAGCTACTGAAAGCTTTGAGAAGCACCCTTTCTTACACGGCGGGGGTGGAGGGGAGGCAGAAAATCCTTATAGATTTCCCCAAAGTTCTGTTCTCAGAGGCTTGATAGAACAGTATCTGCCTAGTGTCTCTACAACATCCACGCATATAGCTTGTCAGTATTTGAGATGGGGGAAGTTAGGCAGTGATTTCTCAGAGTATATGGTGTTTTTCATAATCTATGCAAATTAGTTGCATTTTGTTAATGGGACAAAACATCATGAGCAAAGGCAGCTTACAGAAGAGAGTTTGTCTCAGCTTATGGTGTCAAGGGTGCAGTCCAGCCACAGTGGAGCAGGGAAGAGTGACGTCAGGAAGCTGGGTGATCACATTTTCACCTACACACAGCAAGTACAGAGAGAAGATTGAAAGTGCAACAAGGTGACACAGGCCCACAGCTCTGCCTTCTCCAGCAAGGCTCTAAGTCGTAACAGGTAAGTCTGTTACCTCCACAAACAGTAGAGCCAACTTGGGGTCATATGTTCAAATACTTAAATCTACAGAAGATATTTCTCACTAAAACCATTGCATAATTAGTGACCATTAATTAATTTATTTGAGGATCTAGGGATTGATTAGAGTCTCAAATGTGATCACCAAGGGTTGTACTACTGAGGTATATCCCCATTACAAGCTCAAATTTTTATTTCGAGAGAGTACTACTAATTGTCAGAGTGGTTTGAACCAGTGTTGTGTCCCAGGTAGGCTTTGAACTCTGCTCCTCTTGCCCCACAATCCTTGAGTAGTTGGATTACCTACCCATCGATGCCAAGAGGCCTGGATCTCCACTATTTCATCTGAAGCTGCTTGAGGCGGCAGTATCAACAAGCAAATAAGAGGCTAGCAAAAATTCTGTAGCACTCTGGGTAAAGAAAGCTTTTGTTTGCAAGTGAGAGGACAAGAGTTTGATCTTCATCACCTATGTAAAAGGTTGAGTATGACAGCACATGCCTGTCATTCCAGCACTGTGGTGATGGAGACAGGAAGATCCCTGGGACTCTCTGACTTGCCTATTGGGCAAGCCCCACACCAGTGATGCATCCTTTATCAGAAATGAAGGTGGACAGTTTCTAAAGAACAACACCTGATTTTGACCTCTGGACTCCACACATAGGCATGAATACATATATAATTAAAAAATAAATGAAATGGAAATTCTAGAACTAACAACACATGAGAATTTATTAGATAGACATGCTCAATATCAGTTGGAAGCTAGCAGAAAATTCAGAGTTTGAATATAGATCAAAGAAAATTATACAGATAGCAACAGAATGATAAAATAATAGAAACAATTAAGAGAGTAATAGAGACCCACTGGGATGCTATGAAGCAAACAGGCATGAACCCTACAGTTGAATGAGAGAAAGTGGGTGGAGACAGTATTTTAAAGGATTTGAAAAATGTAAAGCTTTCTAAGATGAACTCAAAAGGTAAAATATGTAAAATATGTAAAAGCAGAGTAAGTTTCAAACAAGTAAAGCTGTCCATTATTTATAGAATGGCAAAAACGAAATGAAAAGGGGATGCAGAAAATGGGAGAAAAATATGTGAAAAGCCTTGCACCCAGAATTTATAAAGGAGAATTGCAACTCAATTATAAGACTGAAGTAATTAAAAAATCAATGCTTGTGAATTATTTTACATTCTATTGCTGTACCTAAACACCATCACCAAAAGTAAAACGGGGAGGAACACACATTGATTTGCAGCTTACTATCCATTCTCAGAGGGAGCTAAGGCAGGAGCTAAGGCAGGAACCTGAAGAAAGGAACAGACTAAGAAGTCATGGAGAAATGCAACTTCCTGCCTCTCTCTCCATTACTTACTCAGCCTGTATTCTTAAACCACCCAGAGCCATTTCCCTGGGCTGGGACCATATCTATTATTAATCAAGAAAGTTATCTACAGACAGATTGGCCCTCAGGTAAATTGATGGAGGTATTTTCTCAATCGAAGTTCTTCTTCCTAGATAACTCTTGCTTCTGTTGAGTTGACAAACAACAACAACAAACCCAGGAGAGTTTGCTTATTCAGGTCTCCATAAGGCTGATACAAAAATGGCCAATAATCCATGAAAATAAATCCAATGCTGTCTATCATGAGAAAAAGTAAATCCAAATCACAGTGAGGTTAGAAAAGATGGCTCAGTGGGTACAATACTTTCTGCTCTTCCAGAGGTCCTGAGTTTGGTTCCCAGCACCCAGTATGGACAACTCACAACCAAGTATACATACTTTCAGCTATGAAGAACTCAATGCCCTCTTCACCATTCTGCTGACTCACACAGACCTCACACATATACACAAACAGCCCCCCAAAATATCAATAGTAACTAATAAAATTTTAAAGATCCAGGACTTTATACCTTAAAAGATAATGAAATCTTAAAATCCAATAACAGGTTTGAAACACATGAAAATGGTAGATAAAATGATACTCCCATATACCAATGATTGAATTGTTAAATCATGCACATGTCTGAAAATCAATTTCATAGTTAATTCCTGTTTTAAGTATAGTGTACCTTCCAAATGAAACTGTCCTTCTATGCATAATCTTAAATATGAATATTGATAGCATTATTTCTTACAGTAACCCAGAATTGTTCTAAGTCAACCATTTATGGGCATGTAAGTACATAGAAAGTAAGGTATATCAAGAAATGAAATATTATTCAGCTGTAAAAAGGACTTTACATTAATATCTGAAAGACCATGAATAAATCTTGAAACATTTTACTAAGTGAAAATAGCCAGTTACCAAGACCACATTTTGGATGATTCCACATATATAAAATGTTAAAGATAGCCAAATCCATAGAGACTGAAAGTAGGTTAGTGGTTGCCAGGGACTGGGTGGAAGAGGAAAAAATGGGAGTGATTCTTATTAGATTTGGGTTCCTTTGATGTGATGTAAATATTTAGGAATTCCACAGTGGTTAGCCTTACACAAGTCTGTGACTACATCCAAACCACTGAATTTTAAAAGGTGAAGTTTTTGGCATTTGAACTATATCTTAATACAGCTTTTGCAGAAAAAAAAATCAGAAACCCAGAAGTCGTGGTAACCGCAGTTTCGTACATTATGAGTAAGTTCCCTAGGTGAGGAATGAGAGAGCCTATTTTTACTTAGTAACAGAAAGGTCTTTGGTAAACCTGGATAAAGATAGTGAAGAGCTGGGACAAAGCA
Organism: Ondatra zibethicus; assembly: GCA_004026605.1. Taxonomy (NCBI): domain Eukaryota; kingdom Metazoa; phylum Chordata; class Mammalia; order Rodentia; family Cricetidae; genus Ondatra; species Ondatra zibethicus. The sequence goes on along the minus strand of PVIU01005635.1, from coordinate 87,767 downwards.
AATTTAATGTGTTCAATATATGCTTATGAAAGCAAATTGGACACACTGTCTTAATTATGGTCTTTATTGCTGTGAAGAGACACCATGAACATGACAATTCTTATTTTAAAAAAACATTTAATTGGTATACTTTGCTTATAGTTTCAATGGTTCAGTCCATTATCATTTTGACCCGGGGGGCCTGATAGCCTGGCAGCCTGCAGGCAGACATGGTACTAGAGCTGAGACTGCTACATCTTGCAGGTAACAGGAAGTCAACTGGCACACTGAGCAGTACTCTGAGCGTAGGAAACCTCAAAGCGACACTCACAGTGACCACAGTGAAACAATTCCCCCAACAAGGCCATAATCACTCCAACAAAGCCACACCTCCTAATAGTGCCACTCCATATAAGATTATGGTGGCCAATTACATTCAAACTACCACACACACCATTAAGATGAGGTGTGAATGAAAGGAAGAAAGGTAGATATTAATGGGCTGGTTTGGATAATGAAGATGAGAAGTCAGAATTGGGGAGTCTAGGAAATTCTTATTGAAATCCAGCTGCAAAGAGAAGAAACAGATATGGATGTTAGTGCAAGAGGACATGGAGTGAGTTTTTCGTGCAGTCAATCGGGGACCAGTAGACTGAATGCACGGGCTCAGAGCTAATGGTATACAATAAGGAGGAGATATCTGAAGGAGAAACTTCTGGAGAAGTTCCCTGGAACAGTGAAGGACAAGGGAGTTGATGGAAGGGGCATTACCTGCCAGTTACAGCAGAGAGGCAAATGTGGATGGGTGGAAATGCAGCTCACCGTAATGACTTGCAGGGGACAGTGGAGAAATTCCCTAGGGCGAGGGTCTCTTTAAAGGCTGCATATCCCTGGTGAGCCAAGAGAAAATGGCTGTGGCTTCCAGACAGAACCAATGAACTCAAACAGGAGAGATATTTAATCTACTTTCTATCTCAGTTAAACACCTGTCACTCTTTGCAGCCATGCCTTAAAAAGTCTGAGGTGAATAGTCTCTTCTACTTAATCCAGAAATTCAAGTGAGGCAGATTCATTGTCACCTGTAGCAACGGCCAGGGTTTTCATCCTTTGGGAGCTTCTCTTTGATATATCCAGCACCATTCTTGAATACATTGCCAACACCTGAGCTCCTGCCTTCAATATCGCTACCAAGTGGAATGTTATGTGAACACAGGCACAAAGAGTCTGCTTCATTGGATGTGGCAACTGAGTTGGCTATGCAGCTATTAATAGGCAGGTAGTGTACATTGTGTGTGGAAACACTGAGAAAGCAAATGGTTTGCGTCTCAGGCAGGTCAAAGGGAGGTGATACAAGATTTCATGACCCTACTAAGAATGGTATATAATTTAAAATTTCTGGCTGATTTATCTTCTCAAATTATTTTTTACTTTATTATTTTGGCAAGTTCAAACATTTATATAAAGTATAAAGATCACAGTCACATTATTATTCTCTCCAACTCCTGATGTCTCCTCTCTTCCCAATGATTCTATTCTTTTATCTCTCATCTATCTGTCTATCTATGTATGTATCTATCTATTTTTAATGAGTTCATTCTTGCTCTTACGTCTTTTCTTTTGTTCAGGTGTGTTGAGGACAGTGACACCCAAGTTGTATGCAGAAGATTGCAGATGACAGCCCTCCCCTCTATCCTCTGCTTACATTACTATCCATCTGTCTTCTCTGTGGTATCTGCTGGGCATTTGAGGTGTTTCATTTAGACCTGAGCATTCCACAACCATTTATTGTTCAAATTCTAACCAGTTAGATATCTCTTCATTAACTGTCACCCTCTCTAAAAAGAAGCCTTCCCTGGCTCATGCTGATAGCAGCGCATGAGGGTATAGAAACAAGCATTCAGGACACAGGTTAGATACACGTCCATTGATCAAAACCTTAGGGATTGTTGCCTCCTCAGTTAAGGCCATGATGTAATAAAAGGAGCCCTGAGAGAGACAGGAAAACATATTTAAGGGAAAAGCAAACAGATATGATGTGACAGTGGGGTGATGGTGGTGGGCACAGAAAGGTTTAATTGGAGATGGGCGTGGAGAGATGGGGAAAGATGGAGGTGGGACAAACATAATTAAAAGGTATGTAGGGAAACTGCTCTTATATAAACCAGAGAAAGTCTATAAACAAAAGGAAAATCAAAAAGTTAAAATTATCAGCATAGTAATGGAAGGTGCAGCTGTTCTCAGTCAACTGAGATAGAGAAGATACATCTGGTCTCTCCAAGCTGTAAACCCTGCATACTACAATACCAGTCTACCAGGAAAGATATGCTCACTGTTGCAATGGTGGCAGTTCTGCATAGGGAGTAAACGATTGATTTTTAATTAATGTCTGTTTCACAGGAAGAAAACAATCTGGGTGAAGTAAACCTTGTCAAAGTTTATGTGTGGGTATTTGTTTATTTCCAGAATTCTCCACTTAATCCTTATGACATCAGGGTCAATGTTGTACTGGTAAAGTATACTCCTTTATTTTATTTTACTAATTTTATCCTTTATAGGCTGGCCTTTACTATGCATTCAGGTAGGTCTCAAATTCATGCATTCAAGTAATCAGTCCTTTAGCCTACTGAGCACTGGAACTAGAGATATGTGGCACCACACCTAGAATTCTTAAAGTGGTCCCCTAGAATCTGTGGTCTGAGAAGGAAGTGAAGTGTGAGCATCACTGACACAGGAACACTGAGAGCTGGAAGCCTTGGAGATGTTTCTTTCCCAGTCTGACCACTCTCCTATCCATTCTCTTTTCACCATTTGTTTATATGCCTCTTCTTTTTAGGAAATACTTATTAAAACTGTCTTATTGTTTATGAATGGATTTATCAATTCTGCGAAAATTTTAATTGTCTGACACTTGAGGAAATGTTAATCTGTCTTGGGGTACTCAAAATTCTTGTGGTTCCGTGCGTACAAAACTGTTCTTCATTTTTATCTCTAATGCCCTACAATGAAACAGTGGGAGAACACATTCCAGTATACCAGAATATAGAAGAATGAGGTGTCAAGGAGTTTATGAGTGGCCTTCAATTATAGAGTACAACCCTGAGACTCAATTGATCTGTTTCACACTCCACCTTCCACACTGACAGACAATGTTTTCATATATGGGAAATATACATGTGATTTAATGAAAAGAAAAAGTTCTTTTTGGAAGGACAATGTTAATCTTAGAGAACCCATTGGAAGTATAGCCTATTACATGTATAATTTTTAATAATTATTTTATTTTTGTGTAAGTATTGTGTCTGTATGGGTATGTCTATGTACATATGCATGTGAGTACATTAAGAAACCAGAATATGGAGTCAGATCTCCTGAAAATGGAGTTACACGTACTTGTGGGCCACCAGAAATGGGGCTGGGAACCAAATTCTGGATTTTTAAAAGAGTAAAAAGTACTCTTAAACACTGAAGCATCTCTCTAGTCCCTCATTATAATTTTAAAGATAATTATTATTCTATCAATGTAATTTTTTCTCAGGTTTCTTGTCCATCTTTACAGTAAAATTATTCAGTGCTACCCTTCCTAAGCATTTTCCTTAATATATATGCCAGCTATCGTCCTAAGCAGAATATAAGAGTTACTATTTCTTGGGTACTTAAAAGTCTATCTGGGGGAATATAAGAAATATTGCAAGATGTGTGCATATTTGACTGTGCAACATATGTTATGTTAGAAGGAGTTAATTATTTATATTAACTATTTAATTAAGTTTCATAGGATGACTTATTTTCCTCAAAAATTCATTTGAACATCTGTTCCTTGCAGTAATTAAAAAATCAACGAACTTTTCCTCAACAAAATTGCATATGCAGAATACATACAAATGTATGTGATTTAAAGAAAAAACTATTGTGCCATTTGCATATCCCTAAACCTGCTGTCAACACCTATTGCATGATAATTGATTTTATCTGAAAGATTTAAAAAACTATATCTTTGCCCAAATGGGTGTCACTACCAGCTCATATTGTACTAATTAGAATGCCTAGCCACATAAACCTTTTATTGTGTAGACCTTTGTAGTGTGTATTCTTTTGAACAAAACATTACCTCAGGTGATTATAACATCCTTCCATCCATAAAGGATGAATCCAAAGAAAGCAGAATTATCCACGGCATCATAAACAACAGGATTTCTCACATTGAGAATCAACACTTTTTTATGTTTCTATGCTATATCTATTCATTTATTGATGGACACTGGTCAGTGCCATATATTGGCTATGATAATTAATCATATAATGCACATGTAAGTAGAGCTGTAGAATTTATACACTGATGTCATTTCCTTTGGATACAAACCCAATACATATGTGTATTCACATGGGAGTACATGTTTTTGAGTACAATGTTTTTCACAGTGGCTGTGCCAACTTCTAGTCCCACCAGCCAAGAAAAAAAGATTCACTGTGCTATATAATCCCACCAACACTTACATTCTCTCATTATTTTACAATAGCCATTCTAACAAGCCTACAGTGACGTCCCTAAGGTTTTTTATTTTATTCAGTCTCTTTTATCATTAGTGACGGGAATCTTCTCATATACCTGATGATTATGTGTTCCTTTGAAATCAGTAACTCAAGATCATTTGCTCACTTTAAAATCTTGCTGTTGAGTTTCTTGAATTCTTTGAGTATTTTTGTATTAACCCCTTATGAGATGCATGGTGTCTAAAAACCTCTTTCTGGTCTATGCTTTATCCCTCTGCTCTGTGGACAGGGTTTGTGCTAATACACTCTCACATTGGTTATTTTTGCTGGGTGACTGGAACTGTAAGGTGTTACCTGAAAATCTGTTGCCCAGACCAATGTAAGGAGCTTTCTCCTGTGTTATCTACTGGTAATTTTCATGAACGCATGTCTTAACATCTGACTTTTTAACTCATCTGATTGGAATTTTATAAGACATGAGAGTAGAGTCTAATTTTTTTTCTTGAAAGGGTGTCTAGTTTTCTCAACACTGTTTGTTAAAGGCTGTCTTTCTGTCATTGAGTGCTCTGGAATAATAGAAAGTCAACTCGAAGGAAAGCAGAGAACATAGTCAGGGTTGCTGAGGGATAAAAGAGAATAGATGTTGGCTGAAGAGTATGAAGTTTCAATTATATAAACTAAATAAACTTTGAAGATTTAATATACAGTATGGGGACTATAATAAATTCCTCTTCAGATTTTCTAAGAGAAAGTATCTTCTCTTAAATGTCCACAATACATACACATATGACTGTGTGAGGTGATAAAGACAATTTCTATTTGTTAGTAATACCCCAGTAAAGCCAGAATAAAAGGTTTTAAACTAGAAAATAATTTCTCTTATGAACACACATATATCATATTCTAATTGCTCAGTCCTTCTCCCATCTCCTTCCTACCCTTGCCAACCCTCTCTAGGAGATAAGTGTAGCTGACTGACTGAAGGAAAAAGTTTCTTTAATATTATTATTATTATTCAGATATCAGCTTCAAACTTCGATGATGTACAACTTTTAAATCAATGTATTTCAGATTCAACTATACTGAACTTGGGCTTAAACAATTCTTTACTAAGGAGAGAAGAGGGGCTGCCTCGTGTATTGTTGGTAAGAGTAGATCCCTGGCTTCCAGCATGGGTGTCAGACGCACTGTCTGAGTAACAATCAAAACTTCCTCTACTTTTGGTCACATGACCTAAGGGCTGGGCTGCATGCACACAAAATTACTCTCAGAAGGGAGCCACTGTATTTCAGATGGGTCAAGATATTTGTGGAAAATGTTACAGTGTTCTTTTAAGTAGACTAGTATATTAATCTTTTAACAATAACTATAGCTCCTAAAAAGTAAATGATTTGGAATGATCACATAATTTCTTATCTGGGAAATAAAAACTCTTCTCAGTTCCCAAATATGTGCTAATTACCATACTCCATCTTACGTCTACATGTTGTACCCCATGAGGCTGAGACTTAGAAATATCTTGATTATATACTAACCCTCCTGGTTTCTTGTAGATTAATGGAGGGAAGAGAAACACACTTCCCTTTCTCATCTCACTTCCGTAGCTGATAAAACTGCAAATTACCTGAAACACTGAATTACTGCACATATCTGTGAATTACTGTTTGCCTATTGGATTATGTGGGTGTTAAAAATAACTTTTTTGGCTGGGTGGTGGTGATGCACGCCTTCAATCCCAGCATTCAGGAGGCAGAGGCGGGCAGATCTCTGTGAGTTTGAGGACAGCCTGGTCTACAGGAGCTGGTTCCAGGACGGGCTCCAAAGCCACAGAGAAACCCTGTCTCAAAAAACAAAATAAAATAAAATAAAATAACTTTTTCATTGGTATAGCAAATCCCTCACTTTTAAATAAACATGTTACCTGTGACTACACATGCTTGCCTTGGTTATATTCATATCATGAATTCTAGTGGAGGAGGTAGATGACTCCCTCAGGTGACACTTGAGTCTAATCTTTTCATTGGGCCAAACTAGAAAGTGGGGTGAGCAATTCCACCTTTATTTTTTTTCCTTGCACCTTATTGATACTAGGACTGGAAGTAAGTCTACAATCCCAGGATCTCAATCCAAACATGAATATTTATCTTCTGATCAATGACTGATTTTCTTTGAAATCATTTGAAAACCATTTTCAAACTGTTATCAAAAATTTCATTTTATGTCTCTCTTAGTGTCCTCATTGTTGTCTAAGTTCTCTGTAATTGTGTTTTGTGGGCTGTTTTTCTTTGATTTATGTTTAAAATCCACTTATTAGTGAGTACATGTGATACTTGTCTTTCTGTGTCTGGGATATCTCACTTAAAATGATGCTTTCTAGCTTCATCCATTTTCCTGCCAAATTCAAGATGTCGTTATTTTTTCTGCTGTGTAGTACTCCATTCTGTAAATGTACCATGTTTTCCTTACATAGATCTAACCTACATGGTAAGTAGAAAAAGACAAGATCTCCTGAGTAAATTGGGAGCATGGAGACCTTGAGAAGGGTTGAAGGGGAGGGGAGAGGCAGGGAAGGGGGCAGAGAAAAATGTAGAGCTCAATAAAAATCAATTAAAAACACAAATGGAAAAAATCATTTCATAACATTAACCTAGAATGACAAATCAAAGAAGGGAAAATAATTCACCATAGATGAAACATGCAAGAAAAAGAAAGATAGAAAGAGTGCTGAGCTTTCCAAGTTGGCCATAAGGTTTTTGAAAAATGGATGAACTGAACCTGGTGATGAGATTTGGGTGGTTATAAATTAAAATTTAGGTAAATAAAGGTTTAATTTTCATCATAAACTTATGGTATACTCAAAATAAGAACCAGTACCTCCAGTTTACTGATCAAAAGATTAAGGCTCTTCTGAGTAGCTTGTCTGTGGACTGAGTAGAACTTCAACCAAATAAAAACTGATTGGAATTTCTCTCACCCCTTTTCCTCCTCAAGAATAGCCAGCATCTAGAATCTTTCATCATCTCAAGATAGTAGAATTCTCAGATCTCCTTAAATTCTTCTAAAAGAAAAACAAAAACAAAGCAAAAGAGCCACTCCTCAGAATTTCTGACTTAATTCAATCTGCATTCGAATCAAAAAGTTTGAAAGATCTTTGGGGACATGGAACTTTATGGTACCCTTAGTGAAATGAAATTCTTAAACTTCAGTGTTCCTGGTGTAAGAAACTTTGAAGACTCTCCCTTTCCCTTGCTTTTGCTAGACTTTTGTTGCCTCTGTGAACATCAAAGGCATCCAAAGATAAACAAGTTTTCTAAAATACAGTATCTTTCAGTGCAAAGGTTAATGAAACATTAATCCCCCAGCTGCTGTTCTTCCAGACAGATGTGCAAAATGTTTAGAGCACATCTGCTGAGTGTGCAACTCTCCCTGTTTTCTAGGATGCAAGTTTCTGATACCAAGAATCACTAGCAGTGTTTATGACTTTGATGCTACCATAACTCCCTCTTCGTTAGTCATTTTTGCATTTCAAGTTTCCAAAAATCAAGATCAAGGGAAACAAAGGCGAGGGATCCAGTTTCTCTGATTTCTAACACAAACTTCTTTCATTTGTTCTTTTATTTATTTCTTTATTTGTGCAACAGTTGTAATAGATGGAGACACAAATGTAATAAATGGAACACAATGATAAATAAGGCACGGTCTTTGTTCTAATAGTGTAGCCAGTCTACTGAGGCACACAGAGATTTGGAAGACAGAATGTGACAAATGTCTGAGCAGCAGAGAGTGAGGATACACAGGAAGGATGGCTAACCTAGATGAGGAGTGGCTAAAGTGAGGCACTGGAGAGGTGACATCTATGTCAGCTTCTAGGCAGTTGAAGGTTAAAGAAGAGCTATTTGGAAACAATGGAGAGGAGACATAGTGAGATTGAAAATATGTTGTCTCTTCCTGGAGGTAACAGAGTGTTGCTGTGAGTAGATAACAAAGTAAAAAATTAACAACAGCAGAAAAGAGAGACAAAAATTGAGGATGAAGTCAAACCTGGAACAGGAAAGGGTTGTTTTACATTGTAACTAGAACATGCTCAATGGAGTACCTGAAGAAGTTAAATAAGGGTTAGACCTGTTGCTGGTGTTGGGGATGATGGAGGATACATTAGTATGAGAAATCCTCACAGTGTTCAGGTAAAATGAGGTGAAAATACCTAGGCCAGGTGATGTTAAAAAAATGAAGCCAGAATTCTGGCAGCATGGATGCCCTGGACCATGGGAATGTTAGCAGAGTGGAGATAAGAAGAGAGATCTTAAAGAGCTGATTTTCAACAAGGAAGCTGGAGAACAGCCTTGTCATACATCTAGTACCACAGAGGTTGGGTGCCATTAGCACTGTGATTTAGAGCAGAGGGTTGAGAGACAGGTAAGGATTCAGTCCCACCTAGATACTTATGAGATGTGTGAGCTGCAGTGAATTATTACAGCAATCTCTTAAGGTATAATATCAGGATAACAGATTAATGTTGTAGCTCCATAATATTACTAAATGGAAAAATATATATATATGTCTAACACATAAAAATCTCTCATCTATTTTCTCATTCCCTGACTTAATACCTCAAATATGAGAGATAGGAAAGTGAGTTTTTTATTTTTTTTAACCATTTACAGTTACAAAAACTAGAGAGGGATGTTGGCTGCACTCCCAATCTTCTTAGTCAAGTTTTCATGATACTGAAATAAATATTTTATTCTGTGACAGTGAAACAGAGATTTCAAAAACATTTTCAGCTCCTTTCATTTCAATGTTGCTTCTTCCAGTGTGAGTCAAAATATCATTCCGTATGGGGCTTCTTTTGGATCTGTTTACAAGTCATTGTTTATATACAAATGGAAGCAAAAGCTTGTGTTTTCCTCCATTATTCGCCTGTGCTAGACCAAGAGCATGTCACAGACTTTGGAAGCTAGTCTTAATGTTGTCTAGAGACAGAGTGTACATAGTATCTAGGAAGATGTTAATGGAACATGCCACCAGGACAGAGTATGTTTCTTTCTTGATGCTTTTCTGGGACAAAATGAAATTGTTCAGAAGCAGTGTTTACTGTGAGGCAGGGATCTTTCTCATTTGGCCTCTCAGCCCTTCAAGCACAAAGATTTTTTAGCCTTAAGGATACATTTCTTGCATTTTTACCTTTATAAAACCCACAGGAGTAAAAATGAACAGATCAGTGTATGCCAACTTTGAGAAGACCTTAATAGCTCCTGACACTTAATGACCCTCTTCTTTCTTCAGGTATAACCAAGACATCCAAAGAAGGACTGTAGCTTACTTGAAAGTCCATTATTCATGACAAAAATGAAACCAAGCTGATATGCTGGCACACATAACCTTAACCACAGTATGGGGAGGCACAGGCAGGTGGAACTCTGAGTTCACGTCGGTTATGACTAGCTACATCTTAAGACTCCACCTCAAAAAAGAAACAAAATGTTTCCTCCCTGAATAAAGACAGTTAATTATAATCACTGCCTATGAGTTCTTGACAGCAGTTTATCTGATACTTCCGATGCATTTGTTCGCTTGCTTGTTTCTTTGCTCAGGTTTAGGGTTTCTGTTTGGCTCTATAAATACATATGCACATCTTTTCTCACTACTAACCTGGCAAGTCCCAGAGATGAGGCAACCCTTTCGCATCTTTTACATTTATGTTCTCCCATTTACATATGCTTTGCACTTAAAAAATCTTAAAAGTTAATTACTGCTTATTAATAATGAAGACTAGATATATCAAGTAAACATCTGCATAAACGTACATCACAAGAAACGAACACCTGTGAATGTACCTCTGGGCAGAATGAGAAGCATCATGCCAATCATTTGACCCCAGTTGTTTCTGTTCAAATGCTGTGGAGATTTTAGGACGCCTCTAAAACTTTGAAGCTTTGAATCAACTTATACAAATAAATTGAGTAGACAGAAATTAGAATGTTGGCTTTATTACTGAAGGAGCTGTAGCTTCCATCCAGAAACAGCCTCCCAGGGTCTCTCTCTCTGCTACTAGCAGAAATTTTACTTCCTGGATTTCTGCATAGAAGTCACACCAGAATACAAGTTCTCAAAGATTGATTCCAAAGAAGAAAGGATGATACTGAGCTATGGGTATCAAGTCTCTTACACCAAGTAAGTAACTGAGGTATGAAAAAACTTACAAGTATTTGGGCATACTCAACTGTTAGAGTATAGTCAGTTTGATAGTCTCTAGAATCATCATGGAGACCAACCTAGGTGTGTCTGTGGGAGATTATCTTGCCTGAGCTCATTAAGTTGTAAAGTCCTGCCCACAATGGGTGGAACCATTCTCAGGCTGGGAACCTGGACCATATAAATAAAGAAAGTGAATTGAGAAGCAACATACATTAACACCCCCCCCCCCTGTACTTGTTGATTATGTGATATGTGGGGTGATGTATGCTGTGATTGCCATTGGTGAATAAATAAGCTGCTTGGGCCTATGATAGGGCAGAATAAAATCAGGTAGAATATAATCAGGTATATATAGAGAGTAGGTAGAGTCAGAGAGAAGCCATGTAGCAGGCACAGGAGACAGACAATGGATGGAACCTTACTGGTAGGCCACAACAACATAGCAACATACAGATTAATAGGAATGAGCTAATTTAAGATATAAGAGCTAGCTAGAAATATGCATAAGCTAATAGGTCAAGCAGTGTTGTAATAATACAGTTTATGTGTGATTATTTGGGGTCTGGGAGACTGGGAAACAAATGAGCAGTCTCCAACTACAAATTGGCACACCAACCTGTGCAGACTATATCTACACAAAACATGAGCAAGCTTAAAAAGAAATTCTAGATAGAAAAGAACAGAGTTTAGTGCAACTTCTTGGTCGTTGTATTTTTGGGGTTATGGGTTGTGCTGGTGGCAAGCAGGGGTGCCATGCATCCTTTAAGAGGTTTCCTAACTCAGTTTTAGTTGCAAAAACTGCATGACTTCTTTAAAAAATGGGTTCCAGGTTAATGCTAGCAGAATGACCTCTGGTTCTTTCCAGAGGTCCTGCACTCAAATGAGGTTTGTGAGTAGCATGTTACAAACTGCTTAATGTCATGACATAGAGTCACTGCATACCTGGAACGGAGGCAGTGTGCTCGCCATCAGCATGACTTCATGGACTGGGTGAAGCTGAAAGACAAAGTAGCTTTTGTTCTAGACAAACTGCTTAGAAATTTAAGAAGTGGTCCTGGTTAGAAAAGGATTATAGATATGCAATAAATACAGATTCAAATAAAAAAGACCTCTGAATGGGTCACAATGTTGGATAAATATATGTAGGCCTGGGAGAGAGAATAAAAGGAATATATACAATTAAAAAAGGTAAAGTCTTTAAAGAAACATAGTACAGATAATCATAGATTAAAGGAGTAAGGAAAATAAGCCATGTAAAGATAGAATATACACAGAGAATCTGGATTATATATATTATTGTGTTTTCATTAATTTTTGACTGTTAATGAACTAAGTACACAGAAATATTTCATTGTACAGGATGCTAAGCTAAACCAATATATATATTTATATATTTATATGTATATTTAAAGATATCTTGACTTCAGAATTTGGATATAAGGATATGTTGCTTTGGAAAAGAGGTTCTGCTTTTGTGGATTCCTTCCAGACTAGTGTGGTTTGATGGACCAAGACCCCTGAATGGTCTTTGTAAACCCCTAAAATTATTTTGCCCAACAAAAAGCAGAAAGAAGAGCTTGGAAAGAACAATGCCAAAATTACCAAAATTGTTTATAAATGTTTGTTTACAATTAAAGGGGGATATGCTATAGAGATGAATACTTTGCATTGGTATGAATCTTGATTTATTGATACAAATTTAAGGTCAATTTTGTTATATCTATATTTCTGCTCTTGATTAAAGTATTGAGTTTGAGCAGCTCATTTAAAAATGTAATGCATGATTAAGAAATATAGGTTAATAGATAGCCATATATAATTGTCAAACTTATAGTCATGTTAGAGCTTTTTAGATGTACAGAGATATGTATCAGATGGCTAGGTATTCTTTAACTCTTTCAAAGACTAACAGAATATGGCATTTAAAATGTTTTAAGAACTTAGGACTTTTCATGACAATGAGGTACATCTGGTCCTGGCAGCACCAATCTACTTCAAGAGAATAATGGGCATCAACGAGTCTCTTTATGGAGTTCATTAGCCAGTTGGGCAAGAAACTGCTCTTGCCTGGGCTACTTGATGTTATGCTGTAGGAATTGGACATGCAGGACACACAGAGAAATGACTGCTGAACTTGGCTAAAGGTGAGATGGTCCTTTGAGGTTCATGCTTCATGAAATTGTCTGCCAGACATTCTGCAGGACACAGAAGAAAGTGTCTGACAAACAGTCAATATAGGCAGAACTGTCTTTCAAATTTCCTGCTTCATGGAAAAGTCTGCCTGATACTATAGGCCTGCAGGCTGAAGATGGGTTACAAAAGAACTTTGTAAAGCATTACAAGAGAACTTTGGGTGACTGTCCAGACAGCAAGATGCCTCTGTTAATTCTAGAGTTTTGTAAGTTGCTTGCAATTTACTTCCTATTAACTTAGGTAATATTATATACTTCTGGGGTCTTTGATGGAGTTGAAGGATAGATAGTTATATTTATAGTTTTCCTTAGTTATGATAAAACATAAAGTAGATATAAATATTATAACTATAATTATTGCTTGATACATGTTTTGTTATATAGATTTTATTATGTTAAAGTTAAAACCTTCCTTTTAATTTAGACAGGAAAAAGGAGGTGATGTATGCTGTGATTGTCATTTGTGAATAAAGAAGAGGCTTGAACCTATGTGAGGCTGGAAGAGATATATACAGAGAGTAGGCAGAGTCAGAAAGAAGCCATGTAACCTCCGCAGGAGACAGATGCTGGACACCGGATGAAACCTTAACAGAAGGGTACAACAATATGGCAATATGCAGATTAATAGAAATTGGTTAATTTAAGATATAAGAGCTATCTATAAATATGCATAAGCTAATAGGCCAAGCAGTGTTGTAGTAATACAGTTTCTACAGTTTCTGTTTGATTATTTTGGGTCTGGGTCACCAGGAAATGAATGAGCAGCCTCTGACTACAATTAAGGATGCCATGTGACCAGATTTGTGGAGCTCCTGTTGCTTTGACTTCTATACCATAATGAGCTGTCTTCTGGAACTGTGAAGCAAAGGAAACATATTTCCTCTTTTTTTTTTGAGACAGGGTTTCTCTGTAGCTTTGGGGCCTGTCCTGGAACTAGCTCTTGTAGACCAGGTTGGCCCCGAACTCACAGAGATCCACTGCCTCTGCCTCCTGAGTGCTGGGATTAAAGGAGTGTTACACCACTGACCAGCATATATTCCCTCTTAAATTGCTTTATTCAGAGCATTTTTTACAGGAAGAGGACACAGAAACTAAAAAAAGCCTTCTCTGCCCATGAAAATATCAGCATACTCTAGGAAATGGCACCATTAAGTTCTGTTCTTATGAAAGATAAAATAGAATAACCGAGTAAAGACATTGAGTTGGGTTTTAAGATTGGTACTGATTTTAAAATCAGGTCCTGTAGGCCTGGTCAATCAGCTGTATTGTGTTGTTTCTGCTTAGATATTCATGGCCTGCATTCACTAAAAGGGAAATGTGTTGATGGTGATTAATGAATTTATCATCTTTATCTATGGGGCTATGCTGCTGACAGCTAAAAGGAGGTTGATGATGGTAGAGTGTATGGATGTCTCTGTTGTCTGGAGTGCAGACAGCACTTTCCTCCTCACTGGGAGAGGGATAAAGAGTGAACATAAAGCTCAAGGAGAAAGTGACTTAGGACAGTGGTTGTTGAGGCTGCTTCTGGTAGCCAGTGTCCACATCTTGTGCCATTGAGCCCCATGAGCAGTGTGGAAACTTCCATTTAAAAACTTCCACACTGGTTATTAACTCATATGCTTGCAGTAATAAGAAATAGGTATTTTTATTTTTAGAAGTTTATTCATAAAAAGTGTCAAATGTAAAATTAGAAAAATAGCATGTAATGGTTCAACTTCAGTAACTATCAACATTTTTTTAAAAATCACCTTTTAAGTATAAAATGAGATATTCTTATTTATTAACTTTTTAAAATTTCATAGACATGTGTAATACATCTTTATCATGTTCATTTCTCCTCCCTCTTGCAGCTACCTACCCTGAGCTGCTCTCCACCATGTATCCCTGCACAGCTCCAAATCATCATAAGCAGGGGCAAACCGCCAGCGGATTTCCTTCCTCCAGTGAAGCTGTCAATTGCCAATATTCCTTGGTTCTGTGTGTTGTCTCTGAAATCCCTCCTCACCCCATGCTAGGATTATAACTGGACTGATATCATGTAAGTTTTGTACAGGCAGCTAGGAATATGTTTTTCATTGTGCAAAAAGTAGTGGATATAACTCATCTGATCTGCCTAATGCTTCCAGTACTCTTTTGAAAATATCTACTTTGTGTAAGTGGCCACAAATCTAAGAACCTCCATTAAACCCTGTTATCAGCTGGTAGTATATCTGACGGGACAGAACCTGACTGAATTTTAATTTGAAAGGCCTGAGTGTATGAAAACTGACATCAAAAGATTCATAGAACATGTTTTCCCCCTTTTCTTACATACAAAATCAATTGCTACTTCCTTAATCAGTCCCACTGGTCACCATGTTCAAAAACAGTAGGTTAACGCAAAGCTATAAATCGAAACCACAGACTGCGGAATTTAAATTCCAGGTCATGCTACATATTGGTCGTCTGACCTTGAGGAGTCACTGGCTATTAGGATTCACGTTTTCCCATATGAAAAATATGGGTAATAATGTGTCACATTCCTTCTTGGGACACAGAAAAATGCCCATAAACAAGGCACGTTGTATAGAGATTGACACACACAGAATGAGGGCTGGTTTCATGATTATGGAAATATGACAGTTTATTGTCATCTGCTCTCTAGCAAATATTCATTTATGGAGTGGTATAATGGAATTTTATGAGGATTAGCCTCATAAAACTAATTTTAGAGAATGGTTTGGGGTTACTGAAGAAGACACCTCTTGGAATGTTATGTGGCTTGCTCTTCTTTCAGTTAGGAGCCAGGAAGTAAAGCTCTCCAGTCTTCAAACCAGCTGTGAGATGTTTCTTCTTGAGAAATGCTGTGATTGGCTAAGTTCTGTTTATTTGTAGTGCTAGGAAACTTAAATTTGAAGGACAGCAATTAATTACCACTATGTAAATATTCTTCAATTCAAGGGCTCATTAGACCAACAAGAACATTAAGGCCCGAGCTGACGCATTCTGAGCAATGGTTGCAGTGCATTCTTCAGCCCCGGGACTCCCTGTTCCCGACTGTGCCTGCCAGTCCTTTCTGCTTCTTCCCTTCCAGCTTCTTGCACTCTGAGTGATTCCTATATTCACATTGTGATGTATTTTCTTGCATTATCATGACATTTAACTCTTCCACAAACATTCTAAAGCAAGATTTACTGTTATGATTCCCTTACAATGAAGAAAATGGTGGATTAGAATAAACTGTAAATGACATCCTAGTCTTGCTCCCAGGTTTGGTCTATAACCTTTCCCTTGGTGACTTGATTTGTTTATGTAATTTATATAATTTAAACAACCACATTGACAATGAGCAAGACCAAATTTTCATCAGCAATGATATGAACTATTTCTCAGACAATCAAGGATTATTTCCAGGTTAATTCCCTGAACTATGTTAGCCACCTAGAGGACCAAACTTCATGTGCATGTCTTCTTTTACTTATAAATTTAGGCTTAATTAAACAAATTAAATAATTATAAAACCAAATATACTTCCTGTGGCAATTTTTGAATATTCATTTTGTGATTTATCACTTGCTTATATGCACTATCTCATTTAACTTTAATTCTGGGTTACCATAGTATCTAGCTGTACAAAACATCATTTGTCTCAAGAAATTCAACAAGCCCCATTGTAGAAATTCTGATTTGGGGATAAAACACTGAAGTAATAGGAGGTCTTTGGATCATGTGGGCTGAAATTTTCTCAAAGTCCACTTTGTTTATTTCAGAAAAACTTTAATACTTCAGACACGCTAATTCATAAACCAGTGGCTCTCAAACTTGAATACACAGTGCAATCACCCACGGAGTCTACTTTGTGCTTCTCCAGAAATACCAATTAAATTGATTCAAGCTATATTCTGGATATTAGAGTGTTTTAAAGCTTCCCAGGTATTTTAATGGCCAGCCATATTTGAGAAGAGCTGATAAAGTCTCTCAAGTGTCCACCTGAGACCTCACCCCTCCTTTCCTTGCCCAAGGACTAGTTTCATAATCTTTCCCAGATAGTGCAAGATGCTTAACCTAACATCCTGTCCCTTTTACTGTCTCTGACCATCTATCCTCCCTGGTGACTCTCAAAAATGATTTCAATAAAGCAGATCTAATCAGGCCACAGCATGGTTTCTTACTGCCCTTAAAGTTCGAACCTCACCTTCATTCATCTAATTATAACACCTGCATAGCTCTTTTCCTTGAATGGATCCTACCATGCCCCAATTCTATCCTTGGCTCCTGCTGCTCCTTTTTCCTGGAATGGACTTCCTCTGTGTGGTCTTGAGCCATCCTACAGGACTGTTAACATTAGATACCTCTTAGAACTTCCGTGTTTAAGACGATCTGCCCCTAAAAAAAATTTTTTTTCCTTCTCTGTGCACCTAAAGAAGAAAGCATTGTAGGTTTAAACAATAGTAGCTGTGATAGTTGGTGAGCTCACTAAAAGTACGGAAAGTTTCATTACCTTCCTCTTGTGGATATAGCATACCATATAATAGAAGCTTTAGTAACTAATATAGTTTCAAAATCATTAAATAAATACATTCATAAACAACTGACCGTGCTTTTGGATATAACTTGTTTTGATTTGCTTCTTCATATATTTGTAGTGAAATACCCCTTCTTAAGGGAGAGACTTGTGAAATGGCATCCCATAATCAGGAACCAGATAGAAAAAAGCTCCCTTTGGGGCTGGCTTAAAAGTTACTGCATTGTTTTGAGAAAATGAGTTAAAGCATGGAAATTTTCTAGTCTATACATTTCATAAACTCACTTCACAATGCCATTGAAGTGTAATGGAATGATGTTTATATGACAATTGAAATGCATAGCACCTAGAACATAGTATTTTATTTATTTATGAAGAGGTCCTTGTCTATGCCAAATCTTTATGAACCCTCCCTTACTCTTTCCTTTTGTATTTATTTACTTAATACATAATCATTTAACTGATTAATATTTGTTTTAAATATAATATATGGTATATACTTCTTAACAATGATGTATGTATTGCAATAATTAATCTGTAATTAATACATATAAATTGCATGTTATTATATAGTTATGATGATAGATGTACAAATGATAGATACATAGAAGATAAACAAACAGACAATAGGCAGATAAATATCAGTGAGAAAAGCAGTAGAGAGCTCTGCCCTTAGAGGTCTTAATTTTAATATGAAAAGACAGAGAAAAATGTCAAAAGAAATCAGACATATACAGTTAATAATGCAGGTGAGTGCTGCTGAGAAAAATAAAGCAATGAAAAAAGAGAAAATGGATGTTAGAGTTATATTTTAAGTATAATGATTGATGAGCTAGGTCTCAAGGAGAAAGCTCCATCTGGATCTTGTTCAGTGGCCCAGAGGAGAGAAAATTAGGTAGAGGTCAGAATTCCAGGCAAGGAAGAAGCTAATGTGATCAGAGCAGAGGAAAGGAGGTGGTACAAGATTAACAGTAATTTCAGGTAGGGGAAATGGCCAGATTGAGTGCGGCTCTATCTGATGTTTCAAAAGCTTCCAATTTTTCTCTGTACTTAGTTGTCTTAGGAGAACTTTCAACTGTGCAGCAACATGATCTGATCTGCTTATCAGAATTATTTGGCCAGTGACTTGAGATTATGCTGCACTAGGGGAGTTTAAAGGCAGGGATACCAAGAAACAATTGGGGGAGAAAAGTTGGATAGTAACAGTGATACCTTCAAGCTGGTGATAATGAAGGTATCAGACAGAAAGTAGAAACAGCATATATTCTGGAAGTACCCCAAAAATGTTTGCCATGGCTGGGGTGTCAAAGGGGATGTACCGGGAGATGAAGATGGGTGTTTCGTAGCAGAAATAATGACGATAGATATAACTGAAATCAGAAGGTCACACATATGCAAACTGGATCAAACATGGGAAGTTTAAGTTTGAAAATGGCAAGCAAGAGACATCGAAGAAGAGATATCAATCTGGACTTTTGAGAAGTTTCCCTGGATGGGTAAGAAAGTGTATGCAGGGAGCCTTGGAAGCAAAGTGGGAGTGGGATAACCAAAGGAGTGAACTGAGATAGGGAAGTTGTCCAAGGCTTAGCTTTGGAATAGCCCAGCACCTTTACCTCACCAGAATCTCTGAGACTCAAATTTACTATGAACATTCAGGATGTCTTGATGTCAAGTGAAGAGAATGTTCCAAGAATGAAAGAATGATAAACAGATAAGGCAAAATGATACTGGAGAAATGGTGATGTTTTGCCACTTGAGTGACAATGATCACCTTGTTAGCAATTATTTTGGGGAGAAGATGGAAGTGAAAGCTAGATTGAAGGGAATGAGGATAAAATGCATCCAGAGGTTATTCAACAACTGCTTCACACAAATTATGTAAGCTCATCCCTTCTCTTTGCATTTCTTCTACCCACCCCATTCCTCAGTCACCCTTTTTCTTACCTCAGTAATTAAAGTGGTAACATGTTCTTCATCAGGATTTTGTGATTCATATGTTTAAGGTAAAGAGATTATGATGTGTCATTTATAAAAGGTACCACCTCATTGGTCCCCCCCCCTGCCCTTTCATACAAGGAGACTGTGGCCCCGGGAGCTGGGACAGGCTTTGCACAAGTTGATCCTGCTATCTGTGTTTAATAGAGTCTGTAGTTTTTAATTCCAATTCCATTTGTGATTCAGGGTCTTTCTCTGGAGAGTAAAGAATATTGTCCCTCCTAAAGTGAGGGCCGGATACTGGAGGCCACCATCAGCTTTTTAGGAAAGGAGCTTTGGTTCAGAATTCCACAGGGTTTCTGACTGTAAGTAACCAATGCAATGATTTCTGCTTGGAAGTGGGAAACGGAGGTCTAGAGTAAGTGCACTCTGTCCAGGGCAGCCTCCTGCGGAAATGACTTCCAGAGCAGAGTGCCAAAGTGCTTTCGTAAACAACTCTGGCTCACCCGCTTCCCTATCTCCTGCCTTGGATATGCAACATTTATAAAAATAAACACTTGCAGGAGGCTCTTGGGTGGAGGCCAAGATGGAGCACCCAACAAAGAGAACAGATAAACCAGAAAATTTAGAACACACAAGAAGAGGTCAAGTTTTCAGAAGAGGAGCCCAGGGTCAGCCGATAAACAGAAGACAGGTAGCAGAAGGTGGAGCCCAGGGTCAGCGGATAATCAGAAGACAGGTAAAAGAAGGTTGAGCCCAGGGTCAGTGGATAAACAGAAGACAGGTAGCAGAAGGTGGAGCTCAGGGTCAGCGGATAAACAGAAGACAGGTAGCAGAAGGTGGAGCCCAGGGTCAGCAGATAATCAGAAGACAGGTAGCAGAAGGTGGAGCCCAGGGTCAGCCGATAAACAGAAGACAGGTAGCAGAAGGTGGAGCCCAGGGTCAGCGGATAATCAGAAGACAGGTAAAAGAAGGTTGAGCACTTGAGCTTCACAGTGTCAGCTCCACCATTGGCTAATTTCTCTTCCATTACATCATATCTCTTCATTCATTCACTAAAATGCCTGACCTCGGGAAAACAGACTTCTGAAGTGTGTACTCATCTTTGCATTTGGGTTATTTATCTACAAATGACGTGGACTGAGATTTCAACCTGTACCTGGAACTCTCTGCCCCTACATGAGATGTTATATAACTTTGCCCCTTATCATGCATTAGCTGTTCCATAACAAGAATTATTTCATCTGGGTGGAAGACATAGCTCAGTTAAGAGCACTTGTTGATCATGCAAAAGATTCAGGTTCAATTCCAAGCTCCATGGAGCCTCACAACCATCTGCAACTCCAGTTTCAGAGTATCTGACTGCCTCCTCTTACCAGGCACATATATTGTAGATAAATACATATGCAGGCAAGACATCCATACAAAGAAAAAAAAAACTGTTTCTTGACCTATTTTTTTTAGCTTTTTCTTCTGTTTCTTTGTCTTTATTCTGATTTGTTTGTTTTTATTTTATCATTATTATTTAGATGTGTTTTGTATTCTGATGAGGGAAGGAAAGGGTGTAGATTTGGGTAAGTAGTAAAGAGAGGGGCATCTGGGAGCAGTTGGAGGAAGGAAAGCCATAATCATAATATAATGTATAAAAAAATCTATTTTCATTAAAACCAATGAGATAAAAGCTTCCTTTTTCCATTTGGCTTGACCATTTGTTTCTCTATCCACCATCTATACAGAACAGAACTCTTTACATCTGCATGCTTCATGGCTTCTCAAATTTTCCTCACTTTCTACTCTTTCACTGAACCTTATTGAATATACTATTTAGTTTTGTTTATTTAGACAACTGAAGCCTGCTATAGTGCCTGAAACATTGGATGCACTATAACTTGAATGCCAAACTCCCTTCCCTCTGCAAATTGATGTGTTACAAATTTAATGCCCAAGATGAGATTTTAAAAGGTTGAGTTCTGTAGGAAGTGACTAAGTCAGAATGGCTCCTTGTTCACAAGTGGGTTAGTGCTCTTATTACAAAAGCTAAAAAAGTTTTGTCCCTTCTGTTGTATAAGGTCACAGGTGTCAATTACAAGGAATAGGCCCTCAAAAAATGTTGACTCCATTGGAAACCCAACCATAGACTTCCACTTGCCAAGAACTGTCAGCAATAAATTGTTTATTTTTAATTAATACTCTAAATCATTTTCTTAGAGAAATTTCAATGGACTAAGACAGGAGATACTAATTGATATTGACAAAGGATTATCAAAGGTTTTATAGTTTAACCTTTAGCCAACGGCGTAAATGGTAGGGTCCCATAAGACCCCTTCCTCAACTGACTGTTGATCGGGTCAGTCTTATTAGGGCCCATTGTAGCTAAATACACTTGATGTAAGTTTGATGGTTGTAATCACTGTATTGGCCTGAGAAATGGCATTTTGTATTCCTTCACCCTACCTTCTTGTTTATCTATACTTCTCCTCACCCATTACACAATATCCTAGAGCTTTAATGTGACATATAAGTGACATTTTGAGGGCTGGGCTTATATCTGTCACTTACTTTTTGCATCTTGGGGAGCGATGAATCTCTACCCTCACCATTATTCACTATAAGGAGAGACTTCTGTGATTAAGAAGGCTGAAAGTTGTTTTTGTCAATGAGTATGAGCATGGCTATGTAGAAGGTGGTTTACTGCTGTGTCTGTTTACTTAACAATGAGAATTGTACTTCTGGATGGGCCTCCTAACTCCCCAGACATGGGTGTTAGCTAAGCTTATGGTACCAGGCACTTGTCTCTCTCTTGCCCCTATGAGTTTTGAATTCTTTCAGAGTGCAGTTGGACATCCAATTTCAAAATTCATCTGTTATTGCATAGGTAGGCATTTCTTGTCTTCCAGTTTCTTTATACTCCCTTTACTCTTATAAATCTTTCCCTATCCCTTACCCACATTCTTCCCAATTTCCCCACGTTCCTTCTTACCTAAGCTTTTCTACTCATGATATTTCCCCTTTATTTTCTTTTTGACTACAATCCACCATCCTTAAGAGACCTAAGGCAACGTCTTCACCCTTTACCTTCCTCATTTTCTGGTTTTCAAAGCTACTTCATATTAGAGACACCATCCTAAAATATCAAGCTAGCATCTCCATATCCCTCTATAAGGAGAAAGTGTCACATTTGACATTTTGTGCCTGGATTACCTCATTTAGAACATTGGTTTTTTTTTTTCAATTTTACCTATTTCTCTGAAATCTTCATTATTTCACTTTTCTTTATAACTCAGTAATGTTTTATTGTGTATGCCTGTGTTATCTACCTATCAGCTGTTGGGGATCTAGTGTGCTTTTATTGTGTATGCCTGTGTTATCTACCTATCAGCTGCTGGGGATCTAGGGTGCTTTTACTTCCTAGCCATTATGAATATGGCAGAAATGAACATAGATGTGCAGGAACATTTGAGTATATTCCCAGAAGTGGAATATCGGAGTCATATTTAGGAACAAAATTGCTTAGTATATGATAGTAGGATAAACATATGATCAAACCTCTGTTATTTTATGAGTATTCTTTTAATAATCTCTAACTTATTAAACTGTGTGATTTTTTACATAAATTATGTAACATAAGAATAAGAGTCCAAGCAGAGAACAATGTGAAAGAGTTGTAGAAAGATAATAATGACCATCAAATTTATCATTATCAGTAATCCTGTAATACTTATTCACCACATTTACGCAACAGAAAGTATGCAATGAGCATCTACTGTGTACTAACAACATGTGGGACACCATAGGGAAAATGGAGATGGGGAAGTCTCTTCAAAGGCAAATGTCAAGAATGCCAAAAATAACCTGGACTCATCAAAGAAAAGCTGTAAAAGACAGAATCGTTAACATTAAAGAAAAATTGGAAAGAGTCATGTAAACACATAAGAACTATCCTAACACTAGACAAGGAGTAAAGAAAGAGATGAAGAGAATAGAGATAAGTTTACCCAGGAAGAGAAGGCAGCATGCTTTGCAACACTTACGTGCTAAAGTTAGAAGACACTGAAGAAATGATAGACATGCTAAATGACCAGAAAGTAGATGACAGGTAGGCAGAAGAAGCAGAGGAGACAGCATAGGGTTAAGTGAACTAGGAGCTATGCCAAATAAATACAACCCATCTGATTCTTCTCACATGTATTTTTCAAGGCTGATCATGTATTCTCTCCCTCTCTTGGTAAACACATGCAGGCAGTTAGATACTAGATAGATATTAGAGAATCTGTTAGTTTACATCCAGTTACACTAAGGTAGTAGAACATCTTCAGGGGATAAAGAATCAGGTGGAAATCCTCGATCTTCATACTCTAATGAAAAGGCAAGCACTAGGAATGGAATGGAGACAGCATGTTTCATAGTAACTCTAATGTCTGGAATCAGTGTTTTGAGAAGTATTCTCATGTTCCAGTGTGGTCTGTACAGAACAGAGTGAGGACCGATTCATGCTGTCTGCCTCCAGAAGGTGAGCAACAAAGGGTTGACAGCAGCACCTGTCATGTATCTGGCAGTTCCTGCAACCACGTGGCCCTCCCTTCTCATGTGATTCACTCTCAAAGATTACAGTCCTCCATTTACTCTTTTTTTGCTGGAATATTTCTACATTGTAACACATACCAGAAATTTTATTAGAAATGTAGAAGATGTCTTGTACAGGCCAATCGGAACAGTTCCAATTATGGAATTCTTCAAATTCAAATACGGTTCAATTGAGTTAGTGAGCCCAAAACTCTTTCCATCATACCATATCACAGATTTGTGAACTAACAGGAATTAGACTGACCCATTTGCATATATCCTAATAGTGATGAACATCCTATCCAAATGGATAGCCGTGGAACACATTCACATTAACCAAGACTTAAATACTGAGAGATACATGTAGGCTACGTGTTAGTCATCTCGGGTTAGGCAGCTGTTCCTTCCACATAGGTGATTACACTGTTTTTCCTTGCCGTTCTGATGGTGCATGTCCTTTAGTGAATATTTCCCATATAGTAGTCAATAAATGAAGGACTGAACTAACTAATTGATGTAATAAACAAATATTCTTACTATTGTGATATGGCACATATTTAATAGATATTTAATGTGAAATATTCAATGAATGAAGGATTTGATTAGATAATGTAATAAACAGGTAAATAAATGAAAGGAAGTTAGTGAGTCTTATTTAGCTTTAATTAAGCTTTTGAGAAGAACTACATATATTTAGTTGTCTTTGTTGGCCAACGGAGGCTCATATATAATTAATCCTAGGGAATCTATAGAAGTCAATTGCAATACAATGACTACTGTTAGAGCACATAATACATATTACATACTATGGATTGTGCACCATAGGAATTTGCCACTTTCCATGTGTTTCCCTGTTTCAGCTTCTACAAAGCCCAGAATATTATTGACTGAATCATAAGTTTAGACCAAGTGATGCACGCTTTATATCATCTTCAATTCTCATATTTTTCTTCAAGCGTCAGGAAAATCATTAACATAAAAATCAAGAAACAGTAAACTCTGGGTACCATATTAAGACCCAGAATGGAAATGTTTACAAGCTTCTTGGAAGGCTTCAATGTGCAGCATTAGATATTTGCCTTCCATACTAGGAACCAGTTGAGGACTTAGCTACTTTTAAACGTCGTTGATTCTATGGTACTGAAGCATTTCAGTCAATGAATAGATAGCCTTGTTTATCAAACAGAGAAAACTTCACAGGCAGTTTCTTGCTGGATGAGAAAACTGTCAATCCGGTGCTTCAAACTAAGGTTTTCAAAGAAACTACGTAAAAATGGAAAACTATCATGGTTGTCTCAACACTGTGATTCCAGAATTTAATACAATTGTCTGTGGATAAATAATGAAAATTTAATAGGTTTTGACAGTGTAATTTTATTAATCTTTAAATAAAATGCAATTTGAAGGTAAGCTGATAGAAATAGAAAAGTTAAGCTGAGTGAAGTAACTCAAGCACAGAAAGACAAACACCCCATACTCTCTCTCTCTCTCAAATGTGGACAATATTGAGACATATGATATTTAAAGCTGTGTTTAACTTTAACTATCTGTAAATGCTTCATTAAAAAATTAAAAAGTGGCCATTAGGGTAATGCCTTAAAGAAAGGGTGTTTAGTATAACATAGAAGGCATGACAAGGCAGGGCAAAACTGAAGGTGGAAATGTTTTATAGGGTTGTGGGATGGGGAGGAGGAGAAAACAGGGTAAGAGAGTTAAGCAAAATTAAAGGTATATGAAAAAGTCACATAGAAACATACTATTTTGCAAGTCAATTTTTAAAACATGATACAAAATTAAAATAAAATAAATGGAGATATCCTACATGACTGGATAAAAACTGCTCCTAGAATCCCAGGGCTATTAAACAGGAATCCTAGAGCCAAGTATTGGTTACTTGCTTAAGAATTGTTATTCAGATAGGAGCCAGAGGTTCCTGCAAAGATACAGCCTCTTATCATTCCCCTGTTGTTCTGAAGAACTAGATTTTAAAGACACATTGCTGAAGATACCACATACTGTCATTGCAGGCTATATGGAAATCATGCTACACTTGAGATGAACTTTTCCTCTTTGCTGGTTAATTGTCCTTAACCAGCTGGAAAGCTGGAAAGAATTATGTAAGGAGCTGGGGGAAAAGGTCTCACTCCTCTCTATGAATTGCAACACCATCCCATCACAAAAGAGATGCCCATTGTTACAATAGTGACATGGTTGATTGGAGAGCAACTAACCTCCCTCTTCTTGGTTTGTAGGGCTTTGCATAGAAGATATTTCATACCTGGTACTGTAAACCTGGTCCAAAAGCCATGACCAAGGAAGCAATAGACTCTAGGGGGAAAGGTACTGTTGTTCTTTAGCTAAATTGACATGGCATCAGGCTTCTAAACATCTACATGCACACCTATAAACTGATATTACTCTCAGTTTTAATTGGAGACGCTTCTTTTTAAAGTGAACATTGGCCAATGCAAAGAATGTTGGGTTTTAACATCTGAGTGTAAGATACAGTTGAGTGCTCAGCCTCTGAGGCTAATGAATTATCTTGGGAGAAAGGGCAAAAGAACTGTGGAGCACAAAGATAGGGAGAGGCCTGTGGGACCCTGTCTTCAGAGTATGGGGAGGTCATTGCAACCGTGAGAGCTCAGAGCAGCTATGTTTCCCATGATAAGATTGATCATACGTTGATGGAAGAAGAACTCATGGGATCCTCTTCTTCCCTGCTGAATTATTAGCTATGGGTTCATTCAGATGCGCAGCCACTGGTTAGCCTACCAGGATCAGTTAGATGGTTCCATATTCCTGGCCACACAGATGGCCACAGATAAACTCATTGGATAACAAAACAAAAACAAAACAACAAAGGCATGCACATGCAAAAGAAGACTATAGGAAGAAGGGGTTATTGAAAGGCATAGAAAGGCAGTAACAAAAGGTGGCAACCCATGGTTAGTGAGACCATGGATATTGAGGAGGCTCTACAACCACAGCTTTAATATATGAGCATAAACCCTAAATACACTTTAAATATTTATGTTCTATCAATAGGGAAGTGTAGTCCTCATCCCTCATTAAGGAATGATCTCTTTGGAGATCAGTAACACAACCGATCAGAATTCAGATTTATGGAGTCCAGTCCTAATGGTTACACATACAAAACAATTCCTGCACCAAAAACTCAGGGAACACTGTTTGGGGGTGCTGTAAGAGCCAGAAAATCAGGTTATTTGCTGTAAGATTTTGTCTACAAGTAATGTCAGAAGCTAGACCTACAAAGCTTCACCATGAACTGAAGGAGTATAATAACAGACATTTCAAAATGGATGGGGGAAGCCCATAATGCCTCAACCCTACATAAAATACTACAGACAACTAAGGAAGGCTGGGAGTGGGAGAAATAATCTTCCTCAAAAGAGAACACAAACTGAGTATCCAATACCAAATGGTCAGCCCTGAAAACAGATGTATGGGTTACATTATACCAACTGAGCAGGTTATATTTAGTAATGAATTGCATACATATATGTATGCAATCAAAATTAATGAAAAAGGAGGCCATAAGGTTGAATGAGAGCAAGGATGGGTATATGGGAATGTTTAGCAGAAGGGATGAAAAAACTTACATAATCATAATGTAATTTGAAAACTAAAGAAATAACAAAAATTAATAAAAATAAAAGACATGAAATTGGGAAGGGTGAGCATTTAGAGAAATATAGCTGATTTGCAGGGATGGAAAGGAGTAGATATGATCATATTTAATTATATATGTATGAAATTCTCAACAATAGAGAAAAATTTAAAAATGAAGAGTGAGGATTGAGAATAATCATCATGCACTATACAAATATATGAATTAAAAAAGAACAAATTGAATTAACAAAACCCAGCATTCTGATGAGTTACCCTGATACAGTTTGATCTGTGTAATATTTATTAGTACCTCTAACAATATTTTCAACTATCTAATCAAATAATTGTAATTTTTAACCAAGAAACTTAAAATTCCTAAACTTTTTCCTCATGTGTAATGAAGAGACCTATATCTAGCTCATGGAGACAGAGACTTGACAATAGGCTCTTTTTATTATCTGTATGGTCTGAGACCAGACATTTACGTATTCTCTGCTTGCTATTTCTTGGTTTGATTATGATACTCCAGAAGATCTTAGGAGAACATGCTTGAGTAATGAGATTTCTTTTTTCCAGAGAATTAATAAAACAACATTAAAGAAGTATGGGCACTTGTTGGTGATGTCACTGCGGTCTATTGTCTCTTTGCAGCTCTGTGGCATCTGAAGTAGTCCCATTTCTTTAATCCATTAAGAACATCATGGGTACATAGTTGCTTTTCTCAAGGGACTGAAGGATCTACAATTCATATCCCTGCCTTTCACTGAGTGACTCCGTTTAATTTAACAACTTAATCCTCAGCCTCGATATCCAGAAGGGTTCTAGATTTTTGCCATTAACTGAGTGAAGCTGTTCTAATTTCTACAATTCTCAGAATTCAAATTTTGCCAAGTATGAATAATAGTATTTGTGTGGTTATTCTATTTAATGAAGTAGTACTTCCTGCAGTGTAGGGCACATAGTGAATGTTTAATTGTGATTATTATTATTATATTACTGTTGTTCTCATTACCATATTAGGATACAATTGTGAATGTTATAAACTATATCTTTAAAATTAAACATTGAATTCAATCTAAAAGTGTTCCTTAATGTCCCTAAGGTTGAAACAATCAGTGTGACTATAATACCATTAATATTTTGCTTACAAATCATGCTTTTAATGGACATCATTCTGCTGCATTGTTTTGATCTGAATTTTAAACCAGGGAAGGGAAAGAATAGGGAGAGGCTGAGACATCAGGTTTTACTGAGAATCCATTGTAATTAAGGTACAGGTCTAAGAATAGAATTAAGATTACTTAGATCCTAATCAATGCATACTTAAGAGAGAGAAGTCTTTTGAGTGAAACAGCAGAGGATTCTCTGCCAGAAACTCTTTTATTACAGTCTAGTAGTCTCTCCAGTCTCATAAAGGAATCATGTAAACAGAAACTTGGGGAGACCTTCAGTCCAGGTTGTTCTTACCAGTCCCGCATGTTTGTATACAACCTCATGCCTTTTCTCCAAAGGCTATATACACACATACATACAACTATATATATTTAATTATTTTCTTTGAATTTTTGAATTTGTCTTAAGATATATTTTTATAATATTCATTCTTCTCCTACGGATCTTTCTGAAGATCCCCTCTCTAACCACCCAACTGAATGCTCTTTCCCACTTATAAACTCTCTCTCTCTCTCTCTCTCGCACACACACACACACACACACACAAAGGGGGGGTGGGTGGTTTATACAAGTACTTAATTTCAGGAAATGTCTAAACTTACAGAAATTTCAACTCTGATACTTTATTAGCTGTGTGACCTTGGGATCTTAACCTTTTTTTAACATCTCTTCTTCATTCCAGTATGATAGTTAAATTAGATAAGCCAATCTATGAGCGTGAAAGACGGAGAAATTTTCACACCTGGAATCCCACATTAGGAAATGCAGTAGCAGAATGACTTTAGGTATCTGGTATCAAAGAGTACTGAGCAAAAAAGTGTGCAAAGATCTTCTAGGAAATAGAAACAACCTATACAAATATTTTGGTCTACAATCCAAGATGTAGTTGAAGAACTGAAAATGTGTTATTGTATACACCACAGAAAAGAAGATTCAGGAAGGAAAACATTGACGTTCTCTTATACTCTTCATGCTCCAGTAAGGGATTTCATCAAAAATACAGGGTGGAACACATTTCAATTCATCTTAAGGCAGCCCTACCCCTCCATATGTACAGCTCAATCTGAACCTTAACCTCTTCCGAATTAGAATTTAACAGAAGTGGGACTGAGGGTAGATTGTCTCTGGAGCACTTCTGGGGGGGGGGGTGAAGATCAACTCCAAATGCCCCATGTAAATTCTCATTATATGGCAAATGATATGGTAACAGGTGTACCCTTCCTTGCCTTCCCCACCAATGAGTAGACTAAACTAGAATGCTGGAATACAACACAAAGCTTAGTAAGTATGTATAGGTCTTTTTTTCATGTTATATTTGGAGATAACAAGGCTAAGATTGGGCAAGTTGAGTAAAGTTCTACAGTCACAAGAGAAGAAAGGCTATATCGCAGATTAGAGCTCAGTATTGAATATACCAAATAGACGCCATTAACCCCTACACACACATCCTATTACAGCACTCCACATTATGAATGAGAGCTATTAAAAGTGAGGTGAGTTCCTTAGTGCTCAGATGGGAATAGTGAGATGCACAGGAGAAAACAGATTGTCCAAGGTAGTAGTTGATAGAGGTTGCGCTACAATTTGATTTTCAGTTTCTGTGCTTAGTATATTTTCTGGTGACCATTCCCACACTGTCGCAAACATTCCCTAGCCAGAGAAGAGAGAGGTCTTCACTCCTTTTGATTTTATTTCTATAAACCAGGACTCAACATGCAAAAGCCTCGGTTCACGGCCTATGACTGGCTATGCCCTAGGTTGGCTCTGTATACCTCCCAGTGGCCACTGCCATGAAATACCTGACAAAAGCAAAGTAGAAAAGAATGACATATTTTATTAGATCTCCCTCAGGCTTTTTGCCTGGTGTCCTGTTTTGGCTAGTGCAACTTCTGCCTCCATTTTTTGGCTCTTACCCCACTGCTTGGGAGTCATAAGACTCCAGAGTAATGAAAGCGGAGTAGATAGCCTGCCAGGTGTTTCTTTTACCTATCAGCTCAGTATTGCTGGAGAGAGAGAGAGAGAGAGAGAGAGAGAGAGAGAGAGAGAGAGAGAGAGAGAGAGAGAGAAAGGAGAAGACAAGCTACTCAGCTCCTTGGCCAAGTAATGAAAGAAGAGCAACACACAGCAAAATTTGGTAACGTGATCAGGATTGGCACATGAAAGGCATTGAGGTATGTGAAATTATTTCTGCAACCATGGTTCTGTCTTTAGAAGGGAAAAACAATCACTCACAATGTTTCATATTTCAGTTTTAAAAGAGTGAGGTCTTGGCTTTTAATCTCAAGCACAAGGTTTAAGGTGAGGCATGACTTAGATTTCTATGATTTTGTTAAATATATTTTCTGTGCTTTTGAGTTGAACTTATTCTCCTTCTTTTATACCTATTATTCTTAGGTTTGGTTTTTTATGGTGTCCCATATTTCCTGGATATTTCAGGTTAAGCTTTTGTTAGATTTAATGTTTTCTTTGACTGATAAGTCTATTTCCTCTATTGTATCTTCAGAGCTTGAGATTTTCTCTTCTATCTCTTGTATTCTGCTGTTGATGCTTACGTTTGTGGTTCCTGATGACCTGAATTTGTAGCTGATTTTTATATAATTGCTTATATACTTATAAATAGCTGAATTCACACACACAAGTTAAAAGATTTTACTGAGTGGCTTATCACTGCATTAAAAATATGTAGGGCAGATAAAAGAATCATCATCCTTAGTCTTACAAACTCAATTACAAGAGACAAAGATGGATATTGATAGTGATGATTCAGATGCATCCCGCACTATGGCTTCCCAAGTATTGCCATGCTCTATGACCTACTTAGAACTGCTCAGGTGACACTGAGTGAGTAGAATTGTTTGCAGCCTGCGCGTGATTAAACTGATACAGATGGTCTACTTAGATCCACTAGGCTGATAGCTTGTTACGTCAAACCTGGGATCTCAGAACATTTAAATCCAAACTTGGTTTCTTGATTGATCAGTGTAGGCACTGAGAGAAATAGTTGGTGGGGGGGCTCTGGGGGAGAGAAGATATACAGATAAGTTATAGAAGAAAGTGAGAGCTTAACTTGCTCGGGGGACCCAATGACAATGGTAAACTGTGTAGCTCCCCCTTCCCACAGAGCGCACTGACACTTACTGATCATACTTCACACTGTGCAGTGCTAAGTTCCTCCTGAAGCCCAGCTGCTTGCTTCTTGTCCAAAGTGAGACTTCACATCCTTCAAACTGCCTTGTAGTTAGTTACGAAGTTTAGCTATCATCCTCTTCAAGTAAAGGTTCTGACTTTTAGTCATCACTGTTGTTTTGTTTCCTGTTTGTTTGGTCTTTCTCATCTATCTCTTCTGACATAAGGAGATCCATATAAACTCCATATATGATAGAATTCATGAAGATTCCAGCTCTATAGATAAGTTGGCCCTTGTGACCCAGCCTCACTGTATACAAAAAAAGTGTTTATCAATGTAAAATTTGAAATGAGAAAATTGCCACTAGGTAGATTGTTTTATATATTTTTCTATCTGTTTTGATAGGGTACTCTTAGATGCCATGCGATTATGTGGCTTTTCTGGAAGTCATTGAATGACCAAGCAATCAGCTAGGCTTATTTTAGAAGCTGTGACCACCTTGTTAACACATTCCCTCACAATGGATATCCCTTGAAACACTGTTTTCACTTACTTCAAGAGCAGTATTCTCTCACTAAATTTCCAATAAACTCTACTTATACTTGTCTTGGATCATTTTTATATTGAAATTAATAGACATCAGTCTTTGGACACTTCAGGAAAACAATAGTCCCAAAAATAGTTAATTTAAGACACATTTCTTTAACCCAGATCTATTTCTTGTACTTAATAAAGCAAGTGCCTGACCTGTATGAGTATCCAAACTACACTCTAAATTTTACAAGAGTGAACACAACCTCTTCTCTTTACCAAAGTATATTGAACAAGCAATGAAATGTACTTTCTCACTAGCAATTTTCCCCAACCCAGGAGATAACAGTTACAACACATTTATTTCTAGTGTTAATGATGACAAATTTTTCTTTCCCTCCTTTGACCATTTCAAAGCCATTGAATTGAATCAATCTATTCTTCCTCCTTCCCCAGCTTTACCTTGCATCCGAGTGTCATTGTCTTCCGCAGGTGGATTGCAGTAGCGTCTTTCCTCTTAGGTACACTGTCACCTCTATTTTCAACCCTGCAAAAAAAACCCAAAAAACTATTCCTTAAAACACAAATCAAATGGCATTTTCCCTTACCAAAAAAAAATTTCAAATTTTGCATCTTTGTATCAAAATCAGTCCTTAAAATGACCCACAAGTACTTAAACACTAACCTCCCATCATTACAGTATGTTTCTCTTTTCGCATGCCATGACAGATATCTTGGACTCAACACTTCTCTGTCAATACCCTCTACGTTATCTCCTCTTGGGGCATCTGTACTTTTCATTGCTTTTTCTAAACACAACATATTTTACACATGCCCAGACCATCATACTTACATCCTCACACCATTGCTTCACATGGTTTACACATGCCCAGACCATCATACTTACATCCTCACACCATTGCTTCACATGGTTTCTTGACAAGGTATATCTTGAACCTCTGCTTGACATGGCTACTTAATCTTTCTGCCTTTCCTTATCTCTCTGTGTTTCTTTCTCTGCCCCTCCCTGTTTTTCTTTCTCTGTCTGTCTCTCCCTTTCTATGTGTAACACTTCTTACATTACATTTTTGACATATTCCAATTGGTTTATTATCTGATGATGACATGTAATAGTAAATTTCTATTTCTAGAATCCTAGAGACTTGTTGCTTCTCTTCCTACAATTCCCAGCACACACAACAGTCTGGCATGTACAGGGTGTTTGATAGGTTAGTTGGATGACCAGGTACTCTGTCTGTTCTCCCTGTGAT
Organism: Ondatra zibethicus; assembly: GCA_004026605.1. NCBI lineage: Eukaryota > Metazoa > Chordata > Mammalia > Rodentia > Cricetidae > Ondatra > Ondatra zibethicus. Next base: position 54,173 of record PVIU01005635.1, on the reverse strand, counting down.
GTGATCTGCATGGCTTTGGAATTGATCTGACATGGGAAATGAAAATGAAGAAACAACAAATACATGTTCAGAAAATCTGGAACAAGGTGAACTTTGTGTTCTGAGAGATGTACCTACTGCCTACAACTTATTGAATTATTATATACAAATAACTGACGAGGTAAGTTTATTATATACAACTGCATGAGGAGTCTATGTGAGGGAGGAATTTCAGGCTGTAGCCCTCTGAGAAAAGGAACTTTGGTTGATGCTTTCTGTACGTATAGGCAACATCTATACTTGGACCAGGGGAATACTTTGCCATTCCCCTGAGTCTGACCAAGGAATGGTCTTGCTATTCCCATGGATCTGAGGAATTGGGATCCTGATATCAATAGCCATCCTGATATCAAAATTATTCATTCACACAAAACTTCACCCACCACTCATATTCCTGAGTGCTCTATCACTGTTTCCATTGAAATCAGTGTTTCTGACTGAAATAACAGGAAGACTGTGATACCATGTGGCCTTCACTGGCCATTTAGAGCCTTATAGGAAAGGGTTTCCTTGTGCTAGCTTTTTTTTTTTTTTAGTCAACAGTTTCACATGTATGCAGCACAAGCTGGCTCTATCCTATCATTTCCTTTTCTTGGGGATTCTCCAGGGCAGATAAAGCATGCACAAAGAGTTTTGAGAATGAGCAGCTGCAATAAATAAGAGTGGCATTTGTATATACAACAGAAAAGAAATAATAGTTGGAAAGGGCTTGGCTTTATCTTGTCACTCAAGCCAAGTCTTAGTGGAGCATTTTCATCAGCAGAAATGGGAAGGAAGGGATGTGTTCCATGTATTTAAAGGAGGACACAATTAATCAATGGAAGATAGGAACTAGTGGAAAAGGTTTTGGGAACCAGTAGCTGAGCATCAGGCTTTATTCAGTTTCTTGCAAGCAAAATTACGGGGAAGTCACACAGGACCATATGCCAATGGTCACACAGGACTCATAACCAATGGTTTCTGAGAACACAGCAAAACAAAGGTCAACATATGTTAACTATATGTACAACAGAAGCAAATTTTGGACAATTTAAAGGAATAATGGAACATCTAAGGAAAAACGTACACATATCACAACAATCTGCCAGGAAAGTAAATAGTGCTTTGTGTCTTATATACAGGTATTGGTTAATGAAGAAGACAGTAAAACAACATTATAATGAGGCAACATTCTCTGTGGCTGCTGTGCCAAAGAAGGAATTTTTGTATTAATATATTCAATAATCATTTACCAGAAAAATAAGAAAAGTTTACATCTAAACCAGTTTGCCTATACTTTTTCTTATATTTTTTGTCAATTTTTTCTTACTTTCACCATTTGACAGGTAAAAGCAATTTCAACAGGACAGAGCATTTGTACTGCACAATCTGTTTTAGTGATGGATGGAGGCATAGAAAACTACTGTTCATCAAAGCAGAGCTGTTGTTCTCAAGTGGCAGGCAAAGGACCTAACACAAAAATTATGAACCTTGGTCCTGCTCATACATTAGCTGTAGGAACACAGAGTCTCTCCTACCCTCATGTCCCCTCTCTACCAGACAGTCCCTAGAATATTCAATGTGATAATCTCCATGTTGTCAAGGACTTGGCAGATTATCATTCTCAGTTTGCATTGAAATGATTTGTGATCTTGTGGTTATTCTTTCTTCAATTCTTCAGACTCCTCATTAGCATACCAATGAAGAGATGCTAACAAAACTCAGCTGCATTTCTATATACTGATGGCAAACTACTGAAAGAAAAAACAATTCCATTTATGGTATAATAAAACAAATAAAATACTTTTGAATGAATAAACTCAGGCAAGGATAAGAATATCTTCAAAATGAAAACTAGGGCATCAATTTAAGGTACTGCAAGAGACAGAAATAAATGAAAAAAAATTATTGCTAATAAAACAGAAATGTAAATAATTTTAACTTTTAAAATGCCTATATCACCCCCAAACATTGTAAAGTTTAATTCAATATTTAAAGAAATGCTTACAGTGTTTTTGTGGAAATAAGAAAAATATCCTATGAACATAGTTGAGCACATGTCCTTGTGGCACAATTGAGCATCCTTTGGATATATACCCAAAAGTGGTATTGCTGAGTCTTGAGGAAGGTTGTTTCCTAATTTTCTGAGAAATCACCACACTGACATCCAAAGGGGCTCTACCATCTTATACCAGCAATGCTTTCTTTTTTCCATTTGATATTTTTTGCTTCTTTATCAAAAATCAGGTGTTCGAAGGTGTGTGGATTAATATCCAGGTCTTCGATTCAGTTCTTTTGGTCCTCCTGCCTGTTTTTTTTTTTTCGTAAATGTAAAATAGTTTATTTATTGAAATACTTTTTTTCTCCACATTTAATTTTTTATTATTGCATTATAAATAGTACCATTCCAAATTTCCACCTCCTCCCCTCCTCCCATCTCCCTCCCGCTTCCCCACTCCCCCTCCTCTTTTCCCCTCCAGTCCTAAGAGAGGGCAGGTTACCCTGCCCTGTGGGAAGCCCAAGAAGCCCAAGGCCCTCTTGCCTCCATCCAGGCCCAGGAAGGTGTGAATCCAAACTGACCAGGATCCCAAAAAGCCAGTACATGCAGCAGAATCAAATCCCAGTGCCATCATCATTGGCCTCTTAGTCAGTCCCCATTGTCAGTCACATTCAGAGAGTCTGTTTCGATCACATGCTCGTTCAGTCCCAGTCCAGCTGGCCTTGGTGAGCTCCCACTAGATCGGGCACACCATCTCAATGGGTGGACGAATCCCTTGCGGTTCTGACTTCTGTGTTCATCTTCTCCCTCCTTCTGCTCTTCAACTGGACCTTGGGAGCTCAGTCCAGTGTTCCAACGTGGGTCTCTGTCTCTATCTCCATCCGTCGCTGGATGAAGATTCTTCTGCTCTTCGATTGGACCTTGGAAGCAAACAAGATTTCCAGGCAAAAGGTGGGAATACGGGGATGGGGATAGAGGTGGGGGTTGGGGGGCGGGGGGAGGGGAGAGGGGGAAGGAGAAGGGAGAAGGGAAGGACTGGGGAGAGATTGGGGGAGTGGGAGGGCCGAGATGGAGGAAAGGTGGGTGTTGGAGAAGGGAATAAGATATCTACATTATGGGAGTCATTTTAGGACTGACAAGATACTTGGCTCTAGAGGAGATCCCAGGTGTCCACAGGGTTGTCCCCAGCCAGGTCCTTGGGCAGCAGAGGAGAGGTGCCGGAACTATCATTGTCCCATAGTCACACTGATGAATATCTTGATCACATCCATAGAAATTTCGTCTGATGGATGGAGATAGAGATAGAGACCCACATTCACACCAGAGCAACGGATTGAGCTCCCAAGGTCCAGTCGAAGAGCAGAAGAATCTTTTTTTTTTTTTTATGCCAGTATCAGTCTGTTTTCAGTACTGTAGCTCTGTAGTAGTTGTTTGAATTCAGGAATTGTGATGCCTTCAGAAGTTCTTTTATTTTAAAGGATTGTTTTGGCTATCCTGGGTTTTTTGCTTTTCCATATGAAGTTGAGTACCATTCTTTTGAGGTCTGTAAAGAATTTTGCTGGGATTTTGATGGGTATTGCATTGAATCTGTAGATTTGTTCATAGTCAGAACCTGGAAACAACCTAAATGCCCCTTGACTAAAAAATGGATAAGGAAAATGTGGCACATTTACACAATGGAGTAGTACACAGCGGGAAAAAAAATGGTAACTTGAATTTTGCAGGAAAATGGATAGAACTAGAAAACCTTACTTTGAGTGAGGTAACCCAGACACAGAAAGACAATTATCACATGTACTCACTCATAAATTGATTTTTAAACATAAAGTAAAGAAAATCAGCCTACAAATCACAATCTCAGAGAACTTAGACAACAATGAGGACACTAAGAGAGACTTACATAGATCTAATCTACATGGGAAGTAGAAAAATACAAGATCTCCTGCGTAAATTGGGAGCATGGGGACCTTGGGGGAGGATTGAAGGACAGGGGAGAGGCAGGGAGGGGAGCAGAGAAAAATGTAGAGCTCAATAAAAATCAATAAAAAAGGACAGAAAGAGAGAGAGGAAAAAAAATCCTAAAATTCATATGGAATTATAAGAATAATGGAAACTGTTTTTGAGCAAGAAGAAAAGCCCTGGGTCTGATAGTGTTCCCACTAACTGTCTTTCAAACTATATTAAAAAGATACAGCTATCAGAACAGTATGATATTAACAAAAACATATCTAGGGCAATGAAATATCATTCACAGCCAAAAAATATACACGGGTACATATCTGTGACAAAGGCAGCAACAGAACATGGGGGAAGAGAGTCCCTTGAATAAACACTATTGGAGAAACTGCATATATACATAAAAGTGAACAAAATTAGGCTTTTGCTTTATACCATCAGCAATGCTCAAAATCTCTTTATGATAAAAGCTTTAAAAAAGCAAGAATTAGAAGGAATGTTATTGAACCAAACAAAGATTACTTCTGTTAAACTTTATTAATACTATGCTAAATGGGAAAAATGAGAAACTTTCCCCTTAAAACCAGGAATAAGTCAAAGGTAACTCTCTGTTTTAAATTATATTTTGAAAACTGCTTAAAATATTTGCCAAAGAAAAAAGACAGGAGAAAAAATGCAATACAAATAGGAAAATAATCAGTCAAATTATCTTTATTGAGGATATACTTGAAAGGCCTTACAAAGTTCACCAGAAAATGTTTAAATCTATCAACAATTTCATCAAAGTAGTAGGATACAGAAATCAACATTAAATATTCAGTACCTTTTCCATATCCCAACACTAAACATATTGAGGTAAGATATCAGAAAAAAATCCATTCGCTATAGCTTCAAACTAAAACTAGTGCTAAAAATAATTAAGGAGGTGGAAGTTGACTACAATGAAAATTTCAAAACCATTACATAAACGAAGACTCTGCTTTGGTTTCCGGGCCACCCAGACCCAAATAATCTCATAAAAACTATGTTGTTTAAAACATTCTTTGGCCAATGACTTATGCATATTCCTAGCTAGCTGTTACAACTTAAATTAACCCATTTCTATTAATCTGTGTATTGCCACCAGGCTGTGGCCTACCAGTGCCAGCATGTTACTCCTTTGGCAGTTACTTGGTGTCTCTTTGACTCCGCCTACTTCCTCTATATATCTCTGTTCAGATCCCCCCTCTGGCTTTACTCTGCTAAGCCATTGACTGAAACAGCTTTATTCATCAACTAATAAAAAGCAACACATATACAGAAGGGCATCCAATACCATTTCCCCTTTTCAGTTTAATTAAAAAAGAAGGTTCTTGCTTTAAAACAGTGAAATCACATATATAAAACAGTTATCAAGCAAGAATTAAAGTTACAACATTTAGTATATTTGTACTAGCTAAAACTTACAGAAAATATTATATCATCTATCTTATCTTTGTGGGTCTAAAGTTTCATATCTAATTTATCATCTTTTACTATAATTAAGGAAAACCACAACTATAACTGTCTGTCTTCAATTCCATGAAAGACTGTGGAAGAATACAATATTACCTAAGTGAACAGAAAGTGCTAGAAATTTCTAAAGTTCTAGAAATGACAGAGACATCTCACTGCATGGACAGCCACCCAAAGTGCTTCTGTCATGTTGGGGCATCCATCTTAAGCCTACAGGCACAAAATATCTGGCAGACTATTCAATAAAGTAGGAAATTTGAAGATCTGTTCTATCTTGTCATGGCAGTTTGTCAGTTGCTTTCTTCTGTGTCCTGCAGAATGTCTGGCAGTTTCTTTTATGAAGCAGGAACCCTGAAGGACTGTCTCACCTTCTTTAGGTAAGTTCAGCAGTCAGCAGTCATGTTTCTGTGGGTCCTGCATGTCCAGTTCATACAGCATATCATCAAGCAGTCCAGATAAGTGCAGTTTCTTCCACAAATGGATAGCCTTGCCACACTGAAGGAAAATTCCATAAAAAGTTTCTTCAGTGCCCATCAAGTTCTCTGACATAGTTGGTGCTGCCAGAAGCAGACATGTCTACTGTTGAAAAAAGTCTAAGTTCCTAAAACATTTTAAATACCATACTCTGTAGGTCTCTGAAGTCTTGAAGATTATCTAACTAACTGAAATATATCTCTGTATATCTAGAAAACATAATTAATGTAATTAAAAGTTTGATCATTATAGATGACTACCTATTAATCTGTATTTCTTAAATATAGATTACATTTTTAAATGAACTGCACAATACCATAAATAAGAGCAGAAACACATTTACACAGTATAATAAAAATTGACCTAAAGTTGTATCAATAGACCAAGGTCCATACCAATGACAAGTATTCATCCCTATAAATATCCCCCCCCCCGTTTTTTGGAAATTGACTGTGACCATTAACCGTTTATAGCCAATCCCTTTTAAAAGAAACCAAACATTTACAAACAATCATTTTGGGAATTTTGGTGTAATTTTCTTCAACCTGATTCCTGCTTTTTGTTGGGTAAAGTATTTTTAGGGTTCATAGAGATCTTTTTGTGGGTCAATGGCTTAGTCATATTTCTAGCTAGCTCTTAAGTATTAAATAAACCATTTCTATTAATCTGTGTATTGCCACTAGGCTGCTATGTACTGATGCTGGCATGTTATTCTTTTGGCAGCTACATGGCATCTCTTTGACTCTGCCTACTCTCTCTATATATATCTCTGTTTAGAATTTTTATCTGGCTTTACTCTGCTAAGCTATTGGCCAAAACAGTTTTATTCATCAACCCATAAAAACAACACATATACAGAAGAACATCCCACATCACCATTAAGATAGAAATTGAAGAAAGCACTAGAAGATAAAGAGATTCACCAATTCACCAATATATAGATTTGAATAGTTAATATTGTGGAAATCATCATAATAACAAAAATGGTATACATGTTTTTATTTAATTCAGTCCTTACCAAACTTCTAAAATATTCTTCCCAGAAATAGAAAACACAGCACTGATTCTCATATCAATGCACAAAAATACCTCTAACCCACCAAAGCATCTCTGAGTAAACAGAACAAGGATGGAGGTGTCATAGTGCTTGATTTTCTTACAATATGGAACCACAGTAAGAACACCATGCGATTGCACCACAACAGACATGCATCCTAAGGCAATACCATAAAACAACCCAAATTAAACACACAGCTACAGCCCCCTAATCTTTGACAAAGTTGTCCAAAACATACAGCTAAGGAAGTAAACCTCTTTGAATGTTACTAGAAAAAGTGGATACTCATATACTAATAAATGAAATCGGCCCATATCTCTCATCCTGTCTAAAAGTCAATCCACAATGGACTGAAGATCTTATTGTAAGACATGAGACTCTAAACCTGCTAAAGGAAAAGAGTACAGGAAAGACACTTTAAGATACAGAAAAAAGTGAGGGTTTGGGGGAGAACAAAGAAAGAAAAGAAAAGATTTTCTACAATATATATAGAGAAGCTGAAAATAGGAAAATTAAAATAGGCATAGGTTGGGTTAGAGAGGTGGCTCCGTGTTTAGGAGGCCTTTCTGTTTGTACAGAGGAGCTGAGTTTGGTTCCTTGCACCCACACACAGCAGCTTACGACCTCTTGTCTTGGGGGGATCTGATGATACCTTCTTCTGATCTGCATAGGCATGTGTACTTACACACATATGGCGCACATGTATACACTTAGGCAGACACATCCACATACAATTTTTTAAATTAATCTTTACAATAGAAAAAGTTTATATATGACCAACATTGACGGGAAAATCTATAGTCTATAAATTGCAAAAACCTGCCCCACTTCACTGGCAATTTGGGGAAAAAAATCAAAAGCCAATTATAAACAAAAAAGAATAGATGACTACAACAAAATTAAAACATTTGGTGGACCACTTTACATAAATAAAGTTGACAAAAATTTGGCATATTATTTTGGTATAATTTATGAAATGTAATCATACTAAATGTGGTGTCTTTTGGTCACTTTAACAAACTCATGCCTGTTTGGTGTTGAAAGTCCTCAGAGAACACTGAGATTTTGTTTCTAGTTCTCCACTTATTTGTGAAACCTTACTCAATTACTCTGTAAATTATTCACTCAGCAGCTCAATGCAGAGTCAAATTAAAGACTGCTGTCCAAGTCCATACTTGTTTACTAAAGCTCCCCTCCCAACACTGTGAATCACTCTGGATGTTTGTGAGTTAATGAAATCTGCCCTTGCTTTCTAGCTGATGGCCAGAGGTATACTTTCTGAATTATGGGGATAAAACTTAAATGTTTCAGTAACATCACTGATTTTTGTTCCATAAATTTAACATTCAAATTTTAAAACATTTTGAAAATTCTTATTGTTTTTCTAAATTTGGTGGGATAAATTTAGTGGGACTTTGGACTCAGTAACCTCTTAGATGCTTCCATAATTTATAATGATCAGACTACATAAGACTCCAAATGCACGATTATTATCGCAGTTATCACATTTAATGTGAAGTGAACTGATGAGAAAAAATTGGCAGAGACAGAAGTTGAAGAAAGTGATATTGGCTGAGTTGGGGAAGGCATTGCATCTCAGATGAAACCCGTAGATGGTTTAGACAGTGGCATGTACCCAGGGACGGTTACACAGCGTATGCTTAGCTAGAAACAATCCTCTCGGGCTCCACATCAAGTCTTCCAAAGAGGAGCTAACTGATCACCCTCACTAATGATCTGTTCCACAATATGGAACATCCCCTCCAAGCCTCCTGATGTTAGAATGGGGACCACCTGCACAGTCATTCTGCAAGACTACTCTGTCCTCTCGGCAAGAGTCTTCTGGAACACACATTTGGTCCCCCTCACATCTGGGGATTATGTCAGAGGCTTGGGAAGAAAGATCAAGGCCTTTAAAATGTGATTCTATTTGCAGCTGTTTCTCCAGCTCCCTGGAGAATGAAGTAGAATGGGAACTGAAATCAGGAAAGACATATGCAGAATCAGGAACACCAACACACAAGTCAGTACAGTTATTTCATATTAATTAACAAATAGAGACAACAGAAGTGTCCACTTCAAACAGTGATTTGTTTATTTAGAAATATTTATTGAACTCTTAGTAGGTAGGTGCAAGTACAAGCATTGAAAACATCAATGAAGTAGACAAACAGGTACCCTGCTCTTTCAAGCTCAGATACCAGTTCAGGAAAGGAATAATGAGAGCTAAGGTTTAACATTAAGTGGCAGCTACTTAATAGCACATTGGTGATAAATTGATGAGAGTAGATCACTGTGTCTTCCACTAGATTCTATATCATGGTAAGCATTTTAAAATATTGAAAAGGACAATAACTATTTCAACCAATTTCATAGATGTGGGACTCAGGAAAAGTCACATTCTTTTCCTGGAACTTAACTTCTTCCTTCACACAGTAGAAAAGAAGGATATTGCTGACCAAGTTCTCATAATCATTATGTCATTACTATTCCCTTCTACTCCCCAATCCAGAGATTTCAGTCCTGCATCCTCATTGTTGCTTACACAGTCTTTCTACCTCTACTCACCATCCAGCTCTCTCAGCAGCCTCAGGCAAGAGGAAGCCATCAGAATTACCATCATAATTTCTCCATGTGCACCTTAATTTCAAGTCTTTGCTCATGTTACTTTTCTAGGGGATGTTTCTCTTCATTGAACAGCTGAATTTCTCTCATGACTTACACTCATCACCATTGTCTTCTTCAAACATTCTACACATTCCACATGGTATGGGACCACTTTGCTGTGCTAACAAATCCCCTTCATCTTATATTTGCATGCCATGTGCCATGTCCATTTGAGAGTTTATGATTTTTTCTGTTTTAAATTATTTGTTTGTTTGTTTTTGAGACAGGATCTGTGAGGTCCTGGTTGTCCTAGAACTTACTACATAGAACAAGCTAGCTTCAAACTCACAGAAAGCAACTTGCCTCTGCCTCCCAACTGCTGGGATGAAAGGCATGCATCATCTTGGGTGGATTCAAATTTTTATATAAGACAGAGACTATTTTCCAGTGCTTACTCAAAGACTTTCCAATGTTCTTTATAAAAATAAAAGCTCAGTAAATATATCTTAAACAGATGAATGGATAAAGAAGGTATGGTACATTTACATACTGGACATTAAAAAATGAAATCATGCTACACAACTGTCACACATATGTAGAGGGCTTAGGTTGGTCCCATGCAGTGGTCCAGTTTCTGTGAGCTCCTGTGAGCCCAGGTCCATTGTTTCTGTGGGTTCTCTTGTGATGTCCTTGAAATCCTCCTCCTTCAGCTTGTACAATCCTTCCTCCCTCTCTTCAACATGGTTTCCTGAACTCAGCCCAATGCTTGACTGTGAGTCTTCATATCTGTTTCAATCAGTTACTGGATGAAGGCTCTCTAATGACCAAAGGGGTAGTCAACAATCTATGAGAATAGCAGTATAGCAGAGTATCACTAGGCATCATTATATTGACATGGTTTTCCCCAATTGTGTTTGGTTTGTTTTGATTCTATGCTAAGTCTCTGGGCTATCCAGCCTCTGGGTCTTGCCACTCCAGGAAGTATTGGGGTAGGGTCACTTTTGTGGTATGGGTCTAAGGCTGGACCAGTCATTGATTGGTCACTCCCACAATCTCTTTTCCTCCTTAACATGTGCATCCCTGCACTTCCCATAGTCAGGATGGACTGTAGTTCAAATGTTGTGTTGTTGGGCCAGCATCCCAAACCTCCCACTGGAAGTCCCATATGGTCACAAGCAATGGCCAGTTCAGAATATGTATCCAACACTGATACAAGTCTGAGCTTGGGTCATACTTGTAGATTCCTGGGAGTTTCCCTTGTACTGGATTTCTACCTGACCCTAAAATGTGCCCCCCTCCTGCTTCCAGTTAACTCTTTCAATATTCTCCCCATCCATCTACCCCCAACCCTATCCTTCATGTTCTCTTCTCTACCCATGAGATCTCTTCTATTTCCACTTCCCTGGGAGATCCATGCATCCCACCCCCTGGGGCCTCCATGTTACCTAGCCTTTCTGAGTCTGTAGATTATAGAATGGTGTCTCGGTCTACTTGTGGAACTCCTAGCATGGGAGCAGGTGCTGTCTCTAATGCTTTGGCTGGCCTTTGAGAACCTATTCCTCACACTAGGTTTCCTTGCCCAGCCTTAATGCAAGGGTGAAGGGGGAAACTTAGTCCTACCTCAATTTGATATGCAGTGCTGTCTTGATATCCATGGGAGGCCTCTCCCTTTCTGAACAAAAACAGAGGAGGAGTGGATAAGGGTGTGTGGAGAGGAGCTGAGGGGAAGGAATGGGAGGAGAGGCGGGAGAAGAGAGGAAAGGCTGTCTGGGTATAAAATAAATGAATGAATTTAATTAATAAAAATAGAAAACCTTAAAAATTAAATAAAATGAAATTTGCATGTAAATCGATGTAACTAGGAAAATCATTCTGAGTGAGGTAACCCACATCCAGAAAAAGAAATATGGCAACTATTCACTAATATGTGGATATTAGCTGTTAAATCAATAATAAGCAAGCTGCAATCCATAGAACCACAGAAGCTAGGTATTGCACAAATTCTAATTGTTCTTAATAAAAAAAACTCAGAGTCAGCTATTAGAGGTGAAAACTGAAGGATCAAAGAAGCAGAGCATCCCACCACTAGAGTTCTTACCTCTACCAATGCTCAGACCAAAGGGGAGAGCCTGTCCTCAGACTGAATCCTCAGACTGACTGTTTCAGATTGCACTGAGATGCTGTCTCCCCTGGCCTCATATTCCTCTCTCTGCCCAACCATATCACTCCTGTTTCCACCTCCCTAGTGTTGGAATTAAAGGCATGTGATCCCAAGTCCTAAAATCACCTTTTTGTGAGCTCTGTTTCTCTTTCAGACTGGATCAATTTCACGCAGCCCAGGGTGGCCTTGAACTAACAAAGAGCCATTTGCCTCTGTCTCTCAAATCCTTGGGTTAAAGGTGTTTGCCAAATCTGCCTGCCCTCCTATGGCTTAGCTCTGCACCCTGATCTTTAGGCAAACTTTGCTTGTTAAAACAAGAACAAAATATCACTGCAGCTATGTATAGAGTATAGAACTGGGGGAGGCAGATAGTGAAAATAAGATAGACTATAGATAATAATAGAATATGGAAGTTGTGGAAGGACAGGGGAGGAGAATACACTGGAACAGGAAGATCAGGAGGGGAGTGGGAGAGAGGAGGGGTAAAAGACAAGGGAATATGGAGATAAACAGATAAAATTAAAGGTCTTTTGAGGGATAGTATGGAACTCTAATACAGTAAAAGCTTCCTATAATATAAACACTTATGAAGAGGATCTAAATGAAATCACCAAATAACAAGAGAGAAAGAACCCCAGTTTGACTTATCTTGACTCTAAATGTATCTTCCAGTACTGGAAATGGGTTACATCTAATTGAGTTGTTGGCCAAAGAGGGTCCATGGGTACCTCTAAGTAATTAGGACTATTGCCAAGTATATAGATTTCTCTTCACAAACTGACAGTAAAGCCCAATTGCTGAAGACAACACTACACAGCTCATTTAACACAGAAGTAGAACTGGAGCATATAGTGCCTTCATCCCTTTGGACTAGTGTCTTTGGTTCAGAAAGGTACTCTGTACATTACCAATGGAGAAGCATAAACACCAGACCAACTACAAAACCTTTGATCTATATGAGTGCTCTGACTGCAAGATATGCTAATGCAATGATGAGGCAAGCCTTGTGGAAATAACCAATCAGCATCTGATTTTAATTAAGGTCCACTCCATGACACGGACCCATACCTGACCATTGCTTGGGTGGCTAAGAATCTGAGACTAGATAGCCCAGGAACCAAGAAAAATCTAATACTACTATCCTACTGAAGGAACATAGCAATAAAGTGACTCCTAATAATATTCTGCTATACTCAGAGACAGTGCCTTGCTCAGTCAGCATCAAATAATCTTCTTTTTATAAAACTCCCCAAGCCTGATATTGTGCACAATGTGAGAGATCTTGGAATACTCAGTCCTAAACCAAATATTTCAGTCAACTCCCCTCCCTCAGAGCTCAAAAGACCCTGTTGAAGAGGTGGCAGAAAAGTTTAAGAGTCAGAGCAGGTGGAAGACACCAAGAAAGCCCTAAATACAACAGTCCCAAGGCACATAAGAACTCATAAATACTAAGGTAGCATGCATAGGGCCTATCCAGCTCTGAACCTGGTGGGGCCCTAGGACAATGAGGAAAAGTGATACATGCCCCCATCCCAAAGTCAAAAGCTATCTCCAATAGACAATGATCTGCAAAAGAAATTTTAGTTTTCTCCAAAGGAGTTTCACTGGAGAAACAAGTTACTCTTAAGAGTAGGCTGCATGCCAACACAAAAGAACTCAGCACACCTTTTGGCACATAGTATCATGTCAGGGCCTTTTCTTCTTTTCTTTTCTTTGATTTTAAAAGTTATACCTGTTTTATGTTTTAGTTTTTTAATTTAATTTTATTTTTCCTCTCTTTACCCTACAGATGTTTTGCATATGTTTATGGCTTCTGGTTTTATGTTTTATGATTTCCTGAGTGTGTGAACAAGTGGGTTTCTGCATTTCTATTTGTGTCTTTTGCCTTATCTTGGACTCCTTTCCTTCTATTTTCTTGTTTTGTCCTACTTCAATGTATTTGTTTTTGTTTTATCTAATTATATATTATTTTATTAGTATCCCTTATAACCCTGTTTGTTTTCTAATGAGAAACAGAGATGGGGTAAATTCAGAGAGAAGAGGAGATAGGGAGGAACTGCAAGAAGTAGAGGGTTCCCTGGGAGAAGAAACCATAATTAAGATATATTATATGAAAAAAATCTATTTTCAATAAAAGAAAAATAGAAAGTATTCTTACATATCTACGAATTTCAACATACACCATGTAAATATAACTTTTAAAATATATCAAAATATACTATGGATAATTTAGTTATAAATAATTTTTTCTTTTTTCTTTCCTTCTGTGTTGACAGAGGTTTCTGTCCCACCTGGTCTTATAGCCATTTAGTCCCAAATAAATCACACAGAGGTCTGCATCAATTATAAACTGATTAGCCTATTATCTCAGGGTCTTCTTATTAACTTTTTCTTACATCATATATTAACCCATATTCTTGTCTGTGCTAGCCATGTGGCTCAGTACCTTACTCAGTAAGAGAGTCACATCTTGCTTCCTCTGCATCTGGGTCACGACTGCTGATTGAAGAATCCTCTTCCCAGAATTCTCCTGTTCTTATTGACCTGCCTCTACTTCCTGCCTGGTCAACAAATGGTACCCACGTGGACAACTGCATCCACATAAAGCCTGAGAGAGATTGGGAAGTGATTCGAGACAAAAAAGAATAGAGTTAAGCATGGCTTATTGATAGCAGCATTTTCTTGGGTGGGCTCTGCTTGCTAGAGGCAAGCACTCTCATTTAAGAGAAGCTTCCTGACTCAGCATTAGCAGCAAAACCTTGCAGTTCTTTTAAGAGGTCCTGCCATGAAACACTTAAATGGTGTTGATGAAAAGGTGACTGTATGTTTTTGTTGGTGGCAGGGACCTTGAAATGCCATAGAGTTCTGGCATTAAACATAGCTCTGGCCAGTATCTCTGCCATGAGGCTGGAATCTCAAAAAGCTAAGGAATGGGCCAGATCCAGCTATCAAAGCCACAGCTTTAATCCTAGCCATATCATTTAGCAAATTAAAGACTCATGTTGTCAGAAAAAGAGAGATACAGAAAAGATAGTTTCAGAAGAAAAAGTCTCTAAACAGTTTACACTATGTTTGAGTGTAGGCTTTGGAGAGAAAAGGATAAAGTCCTTAAGATAAAAAAGAAGGAGAGTAGTTGTGTGTGGTGGCACATACCTTTAATCCCAACACTTGGGAGACAAAGGCAGACAGATCTCTGTGAGTTCAAGGGCAACCTGATCTACAGAGGGAGTTCCTGGACAGCCAAAGATACATGGAGAAACCCTGTCTCAAAAAGCCAAAAATTAAAAATAAAAATAAAAGAAATAGAGTTTAAAATAAAGCCACATAAAGATGAAAAATACATAGAGAATATTGACACTGTATGTTATTATGTTGTCTTTGAATTGCTTGACAGCTGAGGAAAGAGCAAGAGCTGCTAAAAGACATCTAAATATAAATGCTGCTGGATTAATAAAACATAAATATTTTGTAAATGCCTTGACTTCAAAATTGAAGTAAAAAGATATGCTACTTTGAAGAAGAGGTTTTGCTTTTATTTCCACAGGAAATTAGAGGCTGTGCATTCATTTTGGGTTAAGAAAAACCAGGTTTGATCAAAGAAGTCCCCCTGAGAAATCTCCAATAGGAGTGGATGGCCCAGATGCCTGAGTTCTACATCTAGAACAGATTCAAGACTGCTGCCTGAGATGATCAAGCCTCACAGGATACTACAGTAATGACTTGATCATAATTCTAAATTTTCTTTAGGTCCCCATAAGATTATCAGTGCCCCCAACCAGCAGGAAGTAGCCTGGAAAACTGTGCCCACATTCCCTAAAAATGGACTATGGATATTTTCCTTTGTTTAGAATGTTGGTTATAAGTTGCTATGGATAATGGTAAGGCAAAAAGCTAAACAAAGAATATTAGGTTCAGGGTTCTTGTTGTTGTTTTTTTTTTTTAAAAAAAATAAAAAGCAGAGGAGGATTGCTGTGGGACAATCATCTTTTATCCTGTCACTTGTATTATTTTTAATAAAATGCTGATTGGTCAGTAGACAGACAGGAAGTATAGGTGGGGTGACCAGGCAGGAAGTAGAGGAGGAACAATGAGAACACAGAATTCTGGGAAGAGGATTCTGCAGTCAGCAGTCGTGACCCAGACACAGAAGAAGCAAGATGTGACTGCCTCACTGAGAAAGGTACTGAGCCACATGGCTAGCGCAGACAAGAATAATGGGTTAATGTACGATGTAAGAAAGAGTTAATAAGAAGACCCTGAGATATTATAAAAGACCATTGTCCAACAGCACTTCTGATTAGGAGAGAGACAGAAGTATAATGCAGAAATGTCAACAATATTGAAAACAGTATGAAACTTCCATGTATTCCTAAGAAAAAAAATGTGTGAGCATGCACATACACACACACAAAGTATGCTGATCTATTTCTTTCAAACTTTATTTCATGTTTCTTGTTTTGTTTTTAATTCTTACTTATTTAATTTTATACTCATCCTTTATGTTTATATTGTGTTTTATAACCTAAGATGAGACATAATTAAGCCAATCTCACTCTTTATTTCATGTTGTCATAAATTCTTTCAATACTCAAATACCCAATATACATCTTCCAACACTATCTTTGATTGTATAGTCCATTTTTAACCTTACACCATCCCTATCCTTCCTTAATCACCTATATCACTATATTTAATGTCTCTCTGGGAATTTGTTCAATGCAGAAAAAAACCAAAAAACCAAAAACTGACTTGGCTTTTCTTCTTTATTTCTATCTTCCTTTTGTTCTTCTTTCTTTTGCATTTGTTTAACATAAATAAAATGCAATTGCATTATTTATTCTATCCATTTTATTTCATAATTTATTAAATATGAACTATGTTGTCACAATATTTCCTCATTATTGTACAGCCCTGGAAATCCTCGATAATTTCCTCATCTTTATAATTTATGCCAAATTCTGGCAATCAACATGGATATTAGGTCACTTCACAACTATACGTACTGTATGAATAACCTTTTCATGTATTCATAGCCATGAGTCTGTGTTTGGCTTTCTCTGAAGCCCAGCAACAAGAGTTCTTAGTCTCTAGTTCCATACACAAACAGCCTTATTTAGTACAGCCAGATTTGCTCCTTATAATAGCTCATTCAAGCCTTTGCCTATAATGCAAGATGTTGGGTTCTTATTTCATTTCCTTATCTCATATCCCATGTAGAACAATACACAATGTTTTCTGTCAAATTTTTCCAATCTGTAGTTTTCTGTGTTACCTTGTAACTAGGTCACTGTTGTTGGTTGCATGACTTGTAGCTGCATGATCTTGATAAATACTTCAGTTGCCTGGTAGTGTGCAAAGTATGTTCCAGAACTCTAAGAACTAGAAATATATTCTACCTCAAAATAAACTTGAAATTTATGCATGATGTAATTTTTAAAATAGTTTAGTGTATGCTTAGCATTTTTCAAAATGCTTTCATTCACTAGTAACAGAAAGTAAGTATATTTATTCCTAAAAAGTAATTGTTACTTAGTATCCTGTTTCTAGAATAGTACATGGAATATACAAGTCTGAGTGGTGCAAAAGGTAATATATATACCAAATGATTCTTTGACATAGTTGGCCAAATGGCCCTTTCCACATCTGTGCTCATATTTATACCCCAAAAAACTTAATATTATGTGAAAAAGAAACAAGTGAAACTTTATATTGCAAAAAATATGATGACCTCAGAAGGGTATCCTGTTCTGGATAATCTAGGTGGGCCCTAAATACAATAAGTGTACCTTTAAGATTGAGCCAAGGAGAGTTAATACCCTACTCACAAATGGGTCAATATAAAAGCAGTGGTGGGGTGGAATGTTTTAAGTTCACATCAAAGGTGTATTGACATTTATATTATGCATTAGTATATTAAATATCAGCGTATTGCTATGGGTTTAGCTGGGTAATGATTCTGAGATAAGTTTAAAACTAGGATTCTTTACTTCTTATCCACCTAGTACTTTTACTCCATGTGACTGTGATTTTGAAAGGTCCCAACTACTACTACCATACTTTGAAGGACACAGCATTAAATATCCTGAATATTATAATTCAGTCATCAATAGATGCAATCTTATTACTTGGTCACACTTTAAGTAATTGTTGTGGTATTATTGATGCTTCAAATAATAACCTTAAAATATTTATGCTTTCAGATGTAAAAGTCAGCTAATACTTTGATTTTATATTAATTCCACTTTTGCTATTTCACATTCATGAATCTTTTATATAGTTCAAATATCTGGTTTGTATTCATGGCTACAAATCCAAGTATTCTTAATCCTGCTACCCACCTGATGGCCTTGAGATGCCACTCTAAACTCTCTCTATACCCATCTTAGTTTGCACTAAACTAGCCAAATGCCAGTATTTACATGGGCTAAGGAAGTCTAACTCCAAAAGCCCTAAATTTTGTAGAAAGAAAGCCTATTTTTCAGCTAGAAATATAAAGATAAAGTGCCCCAGGATATTATCGGTTATTCCATAAATATGACAGATTCTTTTAAACTTCATCTAAGATTTTGAACAGATATCATTTAATGTATATGTGTGTTGTATATGTGTGCTGAATGTTCACACACACACACACACACACACACACTAGGTATTGCTTTCACGAGTAATAACAAGAAAGGTTTAGAGAAAAATCTGCTTAAACACATACACTTATTTGGGGGAGATCTGCACTTTAAATACACAGTGAATCTTGCCGGAAATCCCATAGTGAGTTAATATAACAATGATTTAAACTTCTGCAATATTAATTTTAAAATTTTAATGACATAATGCAAATAAAGTGAGTTTACATTTGAGATAAGGCCTCAGTGTGTCCTTGTTTTTACCTCCTGCAGCCATTTTAAATTTATTGGCCTTTGTTTGTGATTCAGAAAATGGTTTATCTTGGCAAACAGGCCAAGTATACATGAAAAAAATGTTTTCTGTAGTTGGGTGGCATGTTGTATAAATGTCAGTTGGAACTAATTCATTAGTAGTGTTGTTTGAGTTTCTTGCATTCTTATGTTTTTCTGACTGTCTGTCCCATTAGTTAAGTGCTGAAATCTCTAGTATGAATTTATATAGTCTATTTTTATCTATCATTCATTGTTTGCGCACCTTGAAGCCCTGTTATTATGCTTATGCATTAATAACCATGTGTTTGTTACACGTACAACATTATTCTCCCTTATAATGATATTTTAAATATGGAAAAGTGTTTTGTTGTATGACTATGTATTCATATGATGGCTTCAAAGGCAACTAACTGTACTCAAGGACTTTGGTTACCAAGAAGTTATGATCAAAGTACTTGGAAAATTTGAGTAACGAGAAATAACTTTCACCTTGAATTATTTACTTTAACTAAAGATTTCCATTTTATGCAATGATATTTCCATTCTTATTTCTTTCCTCCATTTTTATTAGTATTGTGAGAATTTTGTACATGTCATTAATCATATTCACTGCCCTTCCTCCAAATCCTCCCAGATACCTTTTTCTATTCACCTAATTTTGTGTCCTCTTTTTCCTGTAAACAAAACCCATCCAGTCCAATGAGTACTGCCCTTATACGCTCAGATGTGTGACATTCACTAGAATGTAGCTGACACTCTTAAAAGAAACCAACTCCCTTTCCCAACAGCTCTCAATCACCCCAAATGTCTTAGTTAGGGCTACACCATTATGCTAGCCCCCTTGCTTCCATACTGGGATTATGTCTGGCTTGAGTCTTCATAGGTCTTATGCATGCTGGCATAAGTGCTAGTAGTTCATGTGTGCTGCTGTGCAGTCAGAAAACCAGTTTCCTAGCTGCCACCCACTGTCTAGGGGGTCTTGTAATCTTCCCACCCCATCTTATTTCTTCATATGATTGATTGAAATTTGAAGAAATGAAAAGTGCCTGGCAAATCATTGAGAAGAAGTGGTCCTGTTTCCTTTGTTTAGACTAGAAAATAACATTAACCATAAGTTCTTGAAGATATCATTGTGTTCTAGCCATCCATCAGCTTCTCTGTTCTGTTCTGATTTGTGGAATAATGTTGTCTACCTCCTACTCATTTTTCTAATCATGGCTTATTTTTTACTCACCCCCAAAATAGGTTTTGACATTATGGATGATATTCCTCTTTGTACACATGAACATTGCCACAGGCTGAATAAAACAGACACAGAAACATGTGGAGATTGTTTCTGCACACATATTTTTATCACAAATTATTTCCTGCTACTATCACAATCCCTGGTAGTTTGTAGCTTGAATTATCACTTGAAAAATGTGAGTAGAAATGAATAGAATAGATTGGAATGAAATAAAATAGAAATACAAAGAAATAACGTAAAATTGGGGAGCACAGGAGAGAAGGAAAATGGCAGAACAGTGTGTGAGATGGGTTCAATGTTCCGTAGCTGCTTTAAGTTTTGAAAGTTTTCCAAACATCAATTATTTACTTCACATTCACCACTTGGGAAGTCACTGGAATCTGTTAAAGGCCAAGAAAGTACTATGAAGATGAAACCCAGAAAATTAACCTTTCTCAGTGTTCTTTCCTATGCCTGTCATATCTTGGGCTGTTAAGTTCAACCCATCATGGCCAGATGCATAGACAAGTGCATCATTCCAAAGATTTAATACAAATTTGAAAGTGGAAGCTTTCATGCTTCAGAAAGTATTCTTGGAAAGTTGGTGGTCAGTTAGGATAAGGAGCATGTGCAGACATATCAGAGTGGCTTCAAATAAACACAGTGTAGGTGAGATGCTCTGCTGACCCTAACACTTCTCTTTTATTTTATGCATTACTCATTTACTTATTAATACTTTTGCTCTTTTATGCTTTCAACAGATGTTTTCCAATTGCTTATAACATGCCACAAAAAGCCTCTTGGATTAAACTTTCTTTAAGGACATATAATAAGAATTCAGACATAAAGATTAAAAGCAACATTGGACTATGAATATGAAAATGGATAGTGACTGAAGCAGGCAATTATGGTATGGTACAATAGGTTCTGGGACAAGAAAAACAGTACAGTAATGTTGGAAATGTGTAGGCGGACCCTTTTAGCATATACAGCTAGTTGTGGACACTTGTTTCTCAGCCAGGGCAATGTCCTGAAGGATGAGTGGAGAATGCTAAGGGAAGGAAAAGGTAACTGCTAAGAAAGCAAGGGGCATGTGGAACTCGCGAGAGGTGAGAAATTAGACCATGCTTACCTTTTTCATTTTGTTGTAGAATGTATGACAGTGGCATTTTATTCTATCACACATTGTATGTGCATATGCATTTACATATATCACACTGTGTAGCATGTATGATACATATATCTGTATCACATTAAGTGGATGTGAACATATGTATGCTCATGGAGATGTTGCTGAAGTTACAGTTTGATCCTCAATGACCACTTAATGAGTGTTCATATTTGTACATTGGTGGCTCTTTTAAATCCTTGTTGTGGGATACCTGGTTATTTTCACAGTTCTTCAAGCAACTCTTATTAACCAAAAGTTCTAATACAAAATGAAAATCTGATTGAGTCATCTCCTTTGCTCAAAGCATACTAGTTTTTTCCTCATCCCCTCAATGAAATAGTCATATTTTTCAGAAGTATGTTACCAAGAGCTTGCAGAATCGATGTGGGATTCCCCTCTGTATAGTGTTAACATGTTTTATTGCCATTGGTTAATCAAGAAGCTGTTTTTGGCCAGTGAATTAACAAAATATAGCCAGGCTGGAAAAGATAAATATATAGAGAGTAGGTAGAGTCAGTGATACACTATGCAGCCACCACAGCAGACAGATGCCAGATGCCGGACACAACCTTACTGGTAGGGCAAAATCATGTGGTGATACACAGATTACTAGAAATGGATTAATTTAAGATATAAGAGTAATCCAGGAATATTTTTAAGCTATTGGCCAAACAATATTGCAATTAATATAATTTCTGTGTGATTATTTTGGGTCTGGGTGGCCGGGAATGAACAAGCAGCCTTCCAACTATGTAGTATGGAGGGGCTGCTCATTCATTCCCAGCTAGCTTAGCCCCAAAATAACCACACAGAAACTGGATTAATTAAATCACTGCTTGGCCCATTAGTTCTAGCTTCTTATTGGCTAACTCTTATATCTTAATTTAACCCATTTCTATTAATCTGAATATCACCACGAGGTCATGGCCTACCAGCAATGTTTCAGCATGTCTACCTCTGGCTGCGGATCCATGGTGGCCCCTACTCCACCCTTCTTCTTCCCAACATTAAGTCCAGTTTCCCCAGTCTACCTAAGTTCTGCCCTATCAACAGGACAAAGCAGTTTCTTTATTAACCAATGAAAAAAAAACACATATACAGAAGGACCTCCTACACCACAACTACAGTGATAATTCATTGTTCTTCACATAAACAGTTTCCCAATAGCTGCTTAACATGGCATAAGAGTCTTTAGCTGTGCATACATTATTATTCTGTCTTAATATCCATGTCCCTGTCTTTCTGCAATAACTTTGAGGAGGTACCACTTTTCCTTCCTAAGCTAGGGTGGGCATTTCTCTGTCAATTACCTACTTAGGCTTCTCACTCAAATTTTATTGCCTTCCAATCACAGCCTTGGCTTATTACTCAGTGTCTGCAATTCCATTTCCTTTAACATCTTTAAAACAAGAACACCATCTCCTTTTGGAATTCCAAGATTTAATATTTCTCTCAATAAATTATTGTCATTATTTTAAATCATAGCTTTGTGGCATGAACTTTAATTCAATTAACTGATCTGTTTTCCTTTCAATCTAAAGGGAAAGTCTATGACTTACTTTCTTTCCTAAGTATCATTACTCAGGGCCTAGATATGATGTGAGAGTCAGTGAATCTCCACAGAGTAACACAGAAATTTTTTGTGAGGAGTCCAAGAGTCAGCTTCATAGCTGACTTTACTGAAGAATTCTAGACAGAACAATTTTACTTGCAATTTAAATAGTTTGAGCTAGATGGTGGTTAACGTCACATCTAATCACACCATGTTGCTCAAACTGTAGGATGAAATACATAGTGGTTTGCTTTTATTTTATGTGCATTGGTGTTTTGCCTGTGCATATGTCTGTGTGACAGTGTCAGATCTTGGACTTACAGACAGTTGTGAGCTGCCATGTGGGTACTGGGAATCGAACCAGAGTCCTCTAGAAGAGTGTTCAGTGCTCTTAACCACTGAACTATCTCTCCAGTCCCATACATAGAGATTTTTATGTTGTTACTCAAGAAATCCATTCCAACTCCAGGACCAGATATGATCTAAAAATAGGGTCTCCTGGGAAACCTAAGAACTGCCTAAGAAAACATTTTGAATGATCTTGATCATTACTGCTTATGAAGACATAAGGACTCAATTCTTGTGACTTCAGCAAAGATGTGAAAGTTGCATGTAAGATTTAGTGACAGATTAACAGAGAAATAAGATGTTGTTTATAATTTCTAGATATTAAGGTAACTATACACTGGAATGACAACACCTAGGTCTTCTTTTTATTTCTTATTTTCTTTCTTATGTGTAACAACTATTACTTTAAATAAGAGCTGTCCATAACTAAATTTGTTGTGAACTTGACAATTGCTGGCAGAAGGAGTAATTTCTGATGTTCAAAACATAAAAGAAGCTGTAGTCCCTTGTGGAAAATTTTAAGAACTTGTACATTGTAGTTTAGTCATGTAGACCTGATTTCTACGTGTCTTAACTCTGTCTCTCAGTGGTTGGGTAATTTGAGATATTCTCCACACTTTATTTTCTGCATTTGCTAACTGGAGATGATAATATCTACTTTGTATGATTACTGGAAGAATTAAATACAAAATTAAATTCAATAGCTCTTGGTCAATTTTACCTCACAAGTAAACACAAATTATTGTTAACAGAGAGAGAGTAAAACAGTGATTTACATATTTAACATCTTGACAAACCACATAATTTCAGTTTTTGCTCATGAGATAGATTTTATTGATACAATGTGAATTATGTTTAAATGTTGGGAACATTTTTATTAATGGAAATTGTCACTCTTCTGAAATGAAGATGAGGAAAAGGAACAGAGTTGATTCTAATTTTGCCCCACTGGGTTTTGCTTGAATGACAGGGGGGAGTTATGCTGATTAGACATACATGTACGTGTACACTGTCACATGCTTACTTTTGTGCAGTTCCACCTATTAACTTATTATTCTCCTATTGTTTGTAACACAAACTAAGAAGGTAATCACCTTGGTTGTGATTTAAGAACACTCATAATTGTTATGTAAGACAGAATTACATTAGGAGAACTTCACAAATGGTCACATTGTATGCTAACAAAAATATCTTAAAAGCATCTATGAGTTAGTAATAATTATAAGGGGAATTAAGGTCAAATTATCTGAATCCATATTCAACACCTACGTCTTTGGACTCTATTGCATTACTTAGGAGCCACCATTTTCAATCTCAAAAGCTATGTTTCCATGGGTAAAAAAATATGGTATTTGTTTCACTGGGTTATAGTAAAAAGGAAGTAATAGAAAAAGAATATATTTGCTTGATTACCAGCCCCATGCTCTGGGTTCTAGTCTAATTAAAACAAAAGTAAAGAGATATTCAAAGAAGTAGGAAATTTTAGCTCCTGTCACAAATGTCTTGACAAGCCAAAAGCAGAGCACAGGTGATGCAAATAAGGGTAAAGTTCATTAAACTGTATTTCCACCCTACTGCCAGAGTTCACATCTCAAAGCTGGAGGATTTCTCAAGCACCTTAAGCAATGAAAAAGCCTTTCCTCCATCAAAGAGGCTTATGCAAGAGGATCTAGCTTCTTAGACCATCCTGGGCTAAGTTGAATGCCATTCTCTTTCTAAATTTCAGCTCTATGAGTGCATGCAAGCACACACACACACACACACACACACACACACACACACACACACGGGAGAGGTGATTAATGAAATAAAATATTTATTCAGAGTATCTGGCCATGCCTGACACAAAAGAGCAAAAGAGGGAAACAAATGGAAATAGAAGTAGTTTAAGACCCCCTGGAAATAATTTCCCTCTTATGTTCATGTGGCCAACACTGATTGGGCAACATTGATTGACAATGAATGACGACATCCTTTATAATGGCACATTAGAAAGAGAATATGAATACCAAAGAATGGGTCGATACAAATGAGATCATGTATCTGTTATGCGTGCTAATTGTTTTCTGTCTCATTGATAGAAACATTACTTAAAACTCTGTGTTTTAATCACTGTACCTACCTGACCATTCTGTACCTTGGTTTTGTATAATGAATTCTTCAGAGATCAATGATTTGTTCCTGCTTAGCTAAGGAATCTATGTAATTATTTTACTTAGGGTTTTTATTGGTATGATACAACACCATGATCAAAAGCAAGTCAGGGAAGAAAGGGTTTATTTGCCTTACACTTTCACATCACAGCCGTCCTGATTTGATTCAAGAGAAAAGGGACTTTGCATGCCATGGGGCCTTGTGGCAGGTGAGAGACAGACACTCAATGAAAATAGAGCTAATGTGGGGAATTTTATTGACAGAAAGGGAGTGGGGGAAGGAAAGAGAGAGGGAAAGAAAAAGAGAGAAACAGAGAGAGAAAGAGAGGCAAAGCACTTCTTGTCCTTCAGAAGAATAGCAGGAAAGAGAGAGTAGGATGGGCAGAGTTTGTCTCTTACAGAAACCTTTTTCACCTGCATACAAACTACATAGTGATGTAGTAGACATAGAACATGGGGCTGGCCAGGGTATTGCTTGAGTGCACACTGCCAGGTGACAGGCTGGCATAATGCCAGAATCCTAACATCCCCACCTTTTTCTTGTAGTTAAAATGAGAGGAAATTAAAGGGGAGAGCAGGTGGGACAGGGATGATGTGCCACATTCTCAAGACTGCTTCCTGCTAATTTGTGGACATCAAAATCATGGACCTGAGAAAGCTAGGGTGCTGGCCATGTACTGGGGTAGCTGATTGTTTCATTGCTGTCCAGGCTCTGTGAAATTATCTGGTGCCTCTTGGACCTGGCAAGATGCCGACAGAGCAGAGGACAAAAAGTAGGGAAATTTTTTTTCTTAGGTTCTGATAGTTGAGGGAAGGGTGTGTCAAGACCAGGGAAAGGTAAGGAGGCTTACGTTGTTTAGGTCTTGGTAATTGGGCAGTGCATCTGACCTGTTCAAGTCTACTTCCTAGGACTTACTAGAATTCTTTGAATTTGTAAAAAGGTATGTATTAGACACATTAATATCCTACTGTCGAAATTGACATTGTAGAAATGGCAGACACAGTGCTGGGTAAAGTGTGAAACAATCCCATGCCAGTTTGGAAATTGTTATTAAAAGGGGTTATTTATTGGAGGGGAAAAACTTACAGATCTATGTCCCAAACCACAGTTCTCTTGTCGCAAACAGGAAACAGAGAGTCTAGCAGTCTGAATGGGATCTGGAAGCAAGAGAGCAAGCAGAGGGCTGCTGCCGCTTTTTAAAGTGAAAGAGACCATGCCCCAGTGGGCTGGTATCTTAAAGGCTATTGGCTGAAGGAGTGGAAGGAGCTCCTGCAGCACCTCCCCTTTTGTTTAAGTAAGAGAGTTCTAAACCTACTACAAAATTATATACAATAAATACAAATATCCTATTCTAACTAGCTTAAGTCCTGTATAATAAATAACTTGGCCAAGTCATGAGAAAAAAGTAACTACATTTATCTAGTCTTCAACTCCATCGAAGATCTGAGAAGGGAAATAATGTTACCTGCATAATTAGGAAGTGCAAGCAAACAACTTCCAAAATATGCAATAAATCACAGAGACTACTGGCTACCTGGGCAATCACCCAAAGTCACATTTGCAGCATTGAAGCAACCAACTTTGGCTAAGGCAAGAAATTTTTCAAAACTGTTTTACCCTGTCTTGGCAAGATTTGAGAGTTCTGCTTATCCATTTCCAGATACTATGTATTTTGTCAGTAGTTGAGGTACGGGCAGTTCCTTGTCCAGAGGCCAGTTTTGCCAAGAAGAAAACAAGCTCCAAGTGGAGTGTCTTTGGTGCTTAATAATCTCTTGGGAATAGATCAGTGTTGTCAGGAGCGATTGTGTCTCACCACCACAGAACTCTATGTTAGATTAAATGCCATTTTCAACAGGTCTTTGAAGAGGTTGAAGATTATTTATACAGAATATGATCTCTATGTAACTAAAGAACCTGATTAGTCTAGCTATAAATATAACAAACATAGATGACTATTAATCTATAAGTCTTAATACCTATCTAACTTAAAGACTAAGACAATAAACAACTGTGCAATAAATGAGGACAATGATGACCCTCCAAATGTAAACAATGTACAAGTATACATTGCAATATGGTAAAAAAATATATCAATACATAAACAATATATATGTATCTTAATCAGAGGTAGAAATGTATTGCAATATAGTAAATATATGTCAATACAATATATATATACATAAAAATGTTTTAAACAGATGTAGAAGTATGCATGCATAGAATATTCAATATAATTTAAATTTGTATCCATATACAAGAATCTATACCAATGTAATTATCTATAAACAATAACTCACAAATAGCAATCTATTATCCCATCATCCAATTTTCCCTCTTTTTTTTTTTCAAAAGGATCCTGGAGCTTATAAAATTCCTCCCCAAACCCTCAACCGTATACTAATTATAATCAACCCCTAAATGATGTGCCTAAGTCTGAGGACAAACTGTGCTGGGAGAGGGAAAGTCGTCCTCTAGAATTACTTCCAGCTGTCATGGGGGTGACGTTCTTTCTAGGGGATACTGTGAAAGTAAAAAGATGGTTAAATTTCAAGACCAATGTCTGGTAAAATTGCAAATAGTCTATGAGTATTTTGAGGAGGTCTTGCCAGAACATTGTAAAAGATGTGCACTGTTTCAGCTAACCAGGTTGAAACTGCCTCGTGCAGCTGGTACCCAAAACAGGTCTTGTAGTAGTGCTATCAGTATCATGACATCATATAGACCAGGTGGAGATGTTATGGGGCCCCATCTTCTTCCTGGAAACTTCAAAGATAGCTGTGGGAAAAATTTATTGTTCATTGTGGAAAACGTAAACATTATTTATATAGACACATACGGTTGTATATATTCAATGAAAGGCATGATAAAGACAAAAATAGATATGAAGAAAAGCAAAGATGTTTTCTAAATTCATTTTTCTTTCTGTCCCATATCATGGCTCTTGACATGAGACAGAAACTCTGGGTTTTTCTCTTAACAACAGGCTTGGAATTAGAGAGGGACTGAGCCAGAGTCCAACTCCAAAACCAGCTCTATATACTTATGAATATAAATAAACAAAAATATTTGTAAACATTATTACTTACAGAACTTATTTGATTTTCTTGGTGATCCATATTAGCCAGTAATTTTTTCCATCTGCCATTATTCAAATACCCAGGGTCCCTTGATTTTTTTTAAGATGAGTATTGTCCTGCGGGGATAAGAACAGAACCATGCACACATTCTATATGTTTTTCTTACCACCTGTATGATTATCATCATTGTGGATGAGCTTATTAACCTTGAATTTTCTTAACACTAATGAGAAAGGAACAACAGCAGCATAAAGACATTATGTAATCTATTTCTGGGGGCATTTCCCACCCCTTTTTGTTTGTTTAACATCTCCTTTATAGTTTGATTTTATCTTTCTATAACTGCTTGACCTGTATGATTGTATGGTATACCTGTAACATGCTTAATATTATAATAAGCAAAAAACTGTTTCATTTTCCTAGAGACATAAGCTGGACCATTATCTGTCTTTATT
The DNA here is from genome assembly GCA_004026605.1 of Ondatra zibethicus. Taxonomy (NCBI): domain Eukaryota; kingdom Metazoa; phylum Chordata; class Mammalia; order Rodentia; family Cricetidae; genus Ondatra; species Ondatra zibethicus. The sequence goes on along the minus strand of PVIU01005635.1, from coordinate 25,529 downwards.
TGTGCAGGTATACCCATGATGGCCATAACTTCTAACAAATGTGCAATTACTGAATCAGCTTTTTCTGAGCTTAAAGCAGTTGCCCATTGAAAGCCTGAATAAGTGTCAATAGTGTGATGTACATATTTTAATTTTCCAAATTCTGCAAGGTGGAACACATCCATCTGCCAAATTTCATTCCTTTGAGTACCCTTCAGGTTAGTCCCTGCAGGTAGCGGTGTTTGGTTATATAAAGAGCAAGTAGGGCATCTCTTTATAATCTCCTTAGCTTGTTGCCATGTAATGGAAAACTCTTTCATTAAACCTTTGCTATTGACATGATATTTTTTATGAAATTCTGAGGCCTGCAACATGCTTCCAATCAATAATTGATCAATTTCTGCATTACCTTGTGCTAGAGGACCTGGCAGACCCATATGGGATTGGATGTGTGTTATGTACATTGGACAAAGCCTATTCCTCATTATGTCTTGTACCTGTATAAATAATGAAGTCAATTGTGTATCATCTGGTATAAATTCAGAGGTTTCAATATGCAAGATAACTCTTTCTGCATATTGTGAATCAGTAATTATATTAAGAGGCTCTTTAAAACCTTAGCACCATAAGAATGTCATATAATTCTGCCTTCTGCACAGAAGTATAAGGGCTTTGTTCTACCTTAATCAATTCGTCTGATTTGTAACCACCTTCCCTGATTTATTAGCATCAGCATAAAATGTACAGGCTCCAGTTATTGGAGCATCATGTACAATTTGAGGAAGAATCCAAGAAGTTTTCTTTATAAGGTTAAGTCTACCACTTTTGGGATAGCTGCTATTAATTTCTCCCAGAAAATTAGCACAATCCCTTTGCCATGGTTCATTGTCTTTCAATAACCTTTTTATTTCATCAGTAGTGAAAGGCACTATAATTTCTGCTGGATCTATACCTGCTAGCTGATGAAGTCTCAGTTTACCTTTTATAATTGATTCAGAGACCTTTTCCACATATGTTTTTAATTTTTTACTTGGTTTGTGTGGTAAAAAGATCCATTCTAAAATAATATCTTCCTTCTGCATTAAAATTCCCATAGGAGAAATTCTCAAAGGCAATATGACTAGGATACAACTAAGATCTGGATTCACCCTATGCACACATGCCTCCTGTAGTTTTTCCTCAACCATTGTCAGTTCCTTTGCTGCTTCAGCTGCTAATTCTCTGGGACTATTCAAATCTTTATCACCATCTAAGGTTTTGTTTAAATGAATTATTAGATCAGGTGTTATCCCAACAGCTGGTCGTAGACTGGAAATGTCTCCTAAAAATCTTTGAAAGTCATTAAGAGTCTGTAATCAGTCTCTCCTAATTTGTGCCTTTTGTGTCCTAATTTTCTGTAAACCTATTCTGTAACCTAGGTAATTAACAGAATCTCCTCTTTGAATCTTTTCAGGAGCAATTTGTCATCCCCATTTAGGCAAAATTATCTTTAGTTCCTCAAACATTCTTTCTAAAGTATCTATGTTTGAATTTGATAGCAAAATATCATCCATGTAATGGTAAATTATAGACTTAGGGAATTTCTTATATATTATTTCCAATGGCTGACTTAGAAAGTACTGACACAGCCTGGACCTATTGAGCATTCCTTGTGGGAGGATAGTCCACTGGTATCTCCTAGTAGGCTGAGAGTTATTATAAGTAGACACTGTGAAGGCAAATTTTTCTCTAGCCTTTTCTTGTAAAGGTATAGTAAATAAGCAATCCTTTAAATCAATAGCTATAAGAGACCAGACTTTGGGTAACAAAGAAGGCAGAGGAATTCCAGACTGTAGAGGGCCCATAGGTTGAATTACCTTGTTGACAGCCTTTATATCTGTGACCATTCTCCATTTACCAGATTTCTTTTTTTACAACAAACACAGGAGAATTCCAAGGGCTAGTTGACTCCTCAATATGTCGAGCATCTAATTGCTCCTGTACCAATTGTTCTAAAGCCTGCAATTTATCTTCATCTAAAGGCCATTGCTTAACCCATATTGGCTTCTCAGTTAGCCATTTTAAAGGTAGGGCTGTTGGTACCTGTAAAGGGTTGTTAGTTGCTTTATGTTCTTGTACAGCCTGAATGGCTGGTGACCTTTGTGCATAGTACCTTATTACATTCTTCCCAGAATTATGAGTTCCTGGGACTGCAGGAATGTTACTCTGGGTATTCCATTGTGGTAGCAGGTCACAGCCCTATAAATTTATTGCAATATTAGCTGCATATGGCCTTTGCTTTCCTCTTTGACCTTCCAGCCCAATACAGTCAACCCATCTCATGCTTTGTTTAACTCGAGATATGGTTCTAATTCCTAGTAATTGAACATCTGCCTCTTGAAGAGGCCAATTTGGATGCCAAGATTCTGGAGTGATGATACTCACATCCGCTCCTGTGTCTATCAAGCCAACAATCACAATTCCATTTATGCATACTCTCAGCTTTGGTTTCTGATCATTTATAGACGTTTGCCAAAATATATACTTTTTATTTCCTAATTGAATTTCTGACTTATCCTCCAAATTTGAGCCATCATTTAGAACCTCATGATCTTGCACAGAAGGTTCTAGCATTTTTAAATTTTCCTGGTGTGACATGTCCTCCATGGTTACTGGGAATGACTGGGCCAATTTTGGCTTGGGGGCCTGCAAGAGGCCCCTCAGGGAATTTCCTGATGGTATCAGGTTGCCTTGTCTGTCTGTTGTTGATCTGCGTTTATTGGTCCAATGTCTCCCTTTACCACACCTCCTACATATACCTGAAGGCCGAGGTTTCCTATTCCTGACATTCCCAGATGAAGTGTTATTCCTAGAGATTCCTTGCCTGCAATCCCTTTTTAGGTGTTCTAATTTACCACAATTAAAACATTTGGCAGGTTGATGTCCCCTCATTGCTTTGGAAATTGCTTCTCCTACCCAAGATTCATCATCGTAATTAAAGGTCTGAAAATTCAAGGTATGCTGGATCCATTCATCCATAGGTGTTGATCTAGACCTTAAAGGCCCAGTTATCTTTTTGCAGTCTAAGTTTGCAGTTTCAAAAGCCAGTGATTCAAGAATTCGTCCTCTCGCTTCTGGGTCTGTTAATCCTATGTTCAGAGCCTTAATTAATCTTTGCAAAAAGTCAATATAGAGTTCTCCCTGTCCCTGCCTAACCCTGGTATATGAGTCAACTTTCTCCCTGGTTCTGGTATCCTATTCCAGGCATTCAAGCCTGCTTTGTGGCATAGGGACAATACTTCTTCATCATAATGAGCTTGGACCTGTGGATCAGCATAAACTCCTACACCAACAATTTGATCCTGAGAAACCTCCACACTTTTTGCCCTTCCTTGCTGTTCCATATGTTTGGATTCTTCTCTGAAATAAACTCCAAACATCAAGGAAGGCCCATCTTCTAACACTAATAATGCTAACTGGGAGAAATCAGGGAGTATAGCCCTGATATTAGAAGCCCAAGTCCTTATCATTTCCTTAACAAATGTTGAGTGCAAGCCATAATTAATGAAAGCTTGCTTAACTTCCTTTAGGTCATTCATTCCTACTGGCATCCACTACTTTCTTTGGCTCCCTTTGAGCCTTTAGAAGTTGACACTTTGTCAGAATAAATTACAGAGTATGTCACTAAAACCCTTGGTAAACCAGTTCTGACAGCTGGTGGTGGCATTGTATCCTGCCCTTGTGTCTTCTCACCCGGTTCATCAGCTCCGATAATTTCCTCAATCATTTCAAATCTCTTAATCATTGTCTCATGTAAGGCCTGAATTTCCTGACCTTCAAAGGTTTCTAGTGATTTCCCTACAGCATCAATTTTATGGTTCCCATTCTGCACCTGTGATTCCAAGATCTTAATGTTTCCTTTCAAAGATAACATCTCCTCCTTGAACTGCCCCTGGATATCATGTAAGTTGCCATCCTGGAGGTATATTCTGTCTGTTACCTTATTAAAACTCTGGGATAACTTCTGAAAGTCAAATTCAACATCCTGGACCCTTTCAGGTAAGTTCCTAGTACCCTTAGATAAGGGGTCAATTTTGCCTATCATTGTATTAATCCTATCAATTAATGCCATATACTTCCATAATGATATAATATGAGGAAGAAAACTGAAACCTATTAACCAGCAAATTGAGTTACCTCCAAGGTCATAGAGGCCTCATTTGATTTCAGCAAAAACCACGGCTAGAGTCCCATTAAAAATGAAACCTGCCATTTTACCTGTTAACCAGTAGATAGCACTGTTTCCAAGTCATGACCGGAATCAATGGAACGGTGTCAGGATAGATCCTGTGGTACTCAAGAGGTTAGATGTACACAGAGGAAGAAAACCCAGAGTCCAGGCACAAAGAACAAAAATCCAAAGAGTGTCCAGCGGCTGATAAACAGCATGGCTCACCCCGGGCACTTGCCCTGCTTTGACCCAATGCAGGGGGTCATGACAAAGCTTCTGCGAGAATGGCCTGCTGCTAGTGGGACAAAGGGTCATGGTGCAAATGCAAATGCTGTGGTGGAGATTTCAAACAGCGCTTCCACTGGATGTGACAATGGCTTGTGCTCTGACTCACACTGCCCAAGCACTGAGCTTCCAATGGGGCATTTAAAACCCGCTCAGAAAAGATCAAGCCAGGTGGGCAGAGACTGTTCAGGCCCATGGATCCTGGGAGGCATGGAGTTTTTAACTGGTGACTCCACGCACAGGCCGCGGCTAGGGGAGGGCTTGTGCCAAGCCGAGCTGGTGGCAAGAAGCTGAGCCAGCAGCAGGCAGCCCAGCCGGGGGATGGGGTGGGGGTGGGGGGTGGTTCTAAAACCAAACGTTAGACGCCAGATGAAGCGCAAAACAATCCCACACCAGTTCGGAAATTGTTATTAAATGGGGTTATTTATTGGAGGGGGAAAACTTACAGATCAATGTCTCAAACCACAGTCCTCTCGTCGCAAACAGGAAACAGAGAGTCTAGCAGTCTTAACAGCTGGGTATTTGAGCGAATCTGGAAGGCAAAAAAACACAACCGAGAGACAAATGGGAATATGGCCGAGAGACTCATGGGAATATGGCCAGAGGTGGGGGAAGGGCCTACAGTTACTACTGATTCCATTGGTGTTGGGTGGAGGACTCTGGCAATCCTTTAGTTGAAAGAGTAACCAGGTTGAAGGTTACAGGATTCTGGTGGCCCCCAAACTACCAGAAGGCAGGAGAAAATGTCAGGAGAGCATCAATGATATAATTTGGCAGGATAGAAACCTTGGTGTGCCAAAGGACCACATAGCAGGTGAGAGACAGATATAGCTGCAGACAGAGCTTATCTGGGGAGTTTTATTGAGAGAAGGGAGTGGGGAAAGGGAAGGAAGATCTTCAGAAGGATAGTAGGAAAGAGAGAGCAGGAAAGGGCAGAGCTTGCCTCTTAAAGGGACCTTTTGAATGCTAACAAGTCCATCAGTGAAAGAAATCAGGACAGGAACACAAGCAGGACAGGAACCTGGAGGCAGAAACTGATGCAGAATCCATGGAGGGGTGCTGCTTACTGGCTTGTTTACCATGGCTCTCTCAGCTTGTTTACTTATAGAATCCAGGACCACCTGCCCAGGGATGATATCACCTACAATTGGCTGGATCCTCCTCGTCAATCACTGATAACAAAATGCCTTAGCCAGACTTTAAATAGTAATTTTTTCAATTGAGATTCCTTCCGTTTTCAGATAACTTTAGCTTGTGTCAAATCATCATAAAAACATAACCAACACAGTGATGAAATTGCATAGTGGACTTCTATGGGTTCATCCAGTTCTAGCTATGAGTCTATAGAAAAGAACACTGGGACTGGAGCAGACAAAGAAGGATGTAAGCATCATGATTCTGTGAGCTCTCAGGAAAGGAACTGAAAGAGTACATCAAACACCTATAATCTGCCTAAAAAAAATTCTCCAAAAGTCAGCATGTGACCCAACAGCAGACCTATAAAAAGATAGTCCTTAAAGCTCATTTGTCATGTTCTCAGCTCTAAACAAGGCCCTGTTAGAAGGCAGTTGCTTAGACTCGGTACAAATGAGGATGACAGTAAGTACTCTTTAATTGAGTAAGTTAGAGACAAGGGTGAAGTAATTTTTCCTCTTGTAAGGAAATTGTTTTCACATGTTAGGAATCATAAATGCACACTTTGTAAAAACAAGTCCAGAACCTTCTATGCGGCAAACAAAATGGGCATAATACCAGCCTCCCTAGCATTTAAATTCTAATTTATTACATGCTTGTCAGTACAGAAAATTATTCATCAAAAATTACCAAGGTGTGTTATAGGTCTGGTTACATTGAAGGACAATTTCTAAAATCTGGTAGATTACAGTGGAAAATGTATTTTGTTTTCTTATTGGTGCTTGGAGTAGATTTATGGTCTATGCAACATATTCCTTAGGTAGTGTGTGTGCCTTGTGTCAAACCACAGCATTGCCATCTGTAAAACAAACAGATGGAGACAGACGTCATCTTAACTCCCAGTTGTGGTATAAAAACAGAACCTCACCTGGGAACAGGAAAGCAGGTTTGCGAATTTCACTTTAATCTGCGGTGCCACCTTGTGGTTTTCAAAAAGGACAGCACCGAGGGCAGGAAGGGACTGTTAACTGCAGCCCATGTCAAATCGTGGCCAAGGAAAGATGCAAGGGTGTGATTTTTCCTTCTCTGCAGCTTGGTCGGTATGAGGGGATGGAAGAGTTTTATTTCCAAGGCATATTTTGCTGGTTATTAATTTTTTTTCCTTTTGGCAACACCTAAAGTGAACTCTTATAAAATAGTTTGGGATTCCATGAGAGTTAATCTTTACTGTCAAGATGACTAGATTTGGAACCACCTAGGAGACACATCCATAAGCATGCCTTTGAATACACTTCTGTATAGGGTTTACTAATGAGGAAAGACCACCCTGAACGTGAATGTGTGAATGTGAGTGGTACCATCGCATGAGTAGGTTGTTCAAGAGAATTACAAAGGAAAAGGAAGAAACCCAGGCAGGCACCAGTAGGCTCCTTTCTCTGCTCCCTGATCTGTGCAGATGCATGCAAGTAGCCTCCTGTTGCTGATTCTAGAGCTGAGACTTGCTTCTGTTGCCATGTCCTCCCTCCCATGTGGGTTGTACCTCTGTTCCATCAAACTGAGGTAAAAGAAACCTTCCTCCACTTACATTGCATGTTGTCAATTATTCTCTCACAACAATAAGAAAAATACCTAATTTAGACTGCAATGGCTTGGTAAAGGTGTCCACTCCATCACCCCATAGTCACAGGCCCTTCCTTAAGTCAACTAGACTTTGACAGATGGGATGAGGCCAGGGTAAACCAGTGGAGACAGAAACAGAAAGGAGACAGCTTTTTGGTTGTTTTTTGGCTAACTTGCTCTCACTTAAGCTAAAAGAGAATATACTGTTGCCAGGTACAGAGGCATGAAGATTTTGAAACTTCTGTCTACCTTTACTTTTCTCTTATAACTACTTTTATTTTCTCTCATGAATACATTGCAAAAAAGAACTTTCATGTCTCAGAAAGGCCTTCTACCAGTTTCCTAACCTCAGGTTCAGACCAGTCAGCTCCAAACCTGTGCTGCCTGACTTCCAAAAGCTACCTTGTAACTTAGAAGTTACTAATGGGCATTTCCCACATGAGGAATTCACAGGGATTTGCACTCCCCTGACTTGGCTTGCTAGGGCAGAAGAAGTAATTTGCAAGAATGCAGTTCTTGAAGGCTCAGGAACTCAGCAAAGGCATTCCTCTGGGAGGGAAGCAGCTCCATAGGACTAAACAGCAGGAGAGCCTGCAGAGGAGTCCTCACTCTACTTGGCGCTGAGCTAAACATTCACCATATGTTATGCTATTTAGTTTACTTTAACAAAATTTGAAGTAACTTGCTTATTATTCTAATCTTTGTAGAGAAAAAAGACGAAGCTTGTTAAGGAGAATGGATCATGCCTTCAATCTCTCAACTCAGCAATAGCATCGCTTTTCAATCTCTCTCTCCCTCCCTTCACCTCCCTCCCTCCCTCTCTTCCTTCCCTTCCTCATTCCCTCCCCCTTATTCCTTCCTTCCCTTTCTTGCTGTTTGTGCTCTCTCTCCTTTCCTCTCTCTCTTCCCTCCCTCCCCTCCTTTCCTCACTCCCCCTTTCTTCCTTCCTCCCTCTCTCCCCCCTCCCTCCCTCCTTCTTTCCCTCCCTCCCTCTTTCCCTCCACCTTCCTTCCTCTCTCCCCATTTCCCTCCATCTCTCTCCTTCCCTTCACCTCCTCTCCCTCTGGAGTCTATGTCTTGCAATACTATGAGAGAGGAGATTCAGTAATATTTGCTCATGGTGTTCTCACTGTGAGTGTAAATTTTTCATTTTGGATTCACTATGTGCAGTCTTTGAATTTAGATATAGATGCCATCAGTAGAGCATCAGATAAATGGCAGAAGGCCTAATAATATCACCCAGGGCATCTCCTCAACCCAGGGTAATTTTTTTTGATATGTCCTTTGCAATTAAAGCCATGGGGATTACTATTCAGTAGCTATAAAATGATTCAGTTTGTCAATGTCTTGTGTTCTCCATGAAATTCATTGGTTTTAAATTTAAAGACATGGAATGGACAGAGTTATTCATTCCATCTCAGCTTCCAACTGGATCCATTTAGTTGCCTGTCTGACTTCAGGGGTGTCTGATCCCACGCTTCCTCAAAGATTTGTCTCATTGGTTCCTTCTCTAAATTATTTGGTCTAGCTAGGTTGCAGGCTCATACTCAAACAGGACCCAGACAACTGCATATCAACTTAAAGACCCCCATATTCAACACTACCTTTTATAATATATCCTTTATCAAATTCTCTTAGGATTACCTGTCGAATTAAATTAAATCCAAGGTGCTGTACTTTGGTAACCATAGTGCAAGTCAGTATAAAGGTGAGATTTAGACTAACCTATCTTTGGTTTGTTGTATGAAGGTGCAGGTCTTTCAAATTCTGTTGCCTTCTCTGGAAACCTCTGAGCAATTTGGGTCACAGTTAATAACAATACAAGAAATATTATGACCTAGATTCCCAGAGCCCTAAATTCTGCACACAAAAAATTGTTTGATTCTGAGTAAGATCATGGAACTCTTAGCTTTAAATTCTCAATCAATGGGAGGTTCAAGATAAATCCTAGAAACATTTACTGGAACCTTTCACAAATTAACCTTCACAATTTAACCTTCACAAATTAACCATTTGATTAAAGTCAAATGGTACTTTATCACCATATCTTCTTACGAGTGTTGTATTTTAAACACTCAAGTCCCACATATAGACATGTAACTGGACATCTTTATTTTTTTAAGCTTTCTTGAGATTCTAATCAGCAGTTAGAATAAAGAATCTCTGAATTTAAAAGTAAATTCTGCAACAGTCCCCCTTAGAATATTTCTATCTTCCTAAGAATATGCACAGGACACAAAGGGAGAACAAACAGAGCAATTTTTGCTAAGGTATGTATTCAACATGCAATTTGGATCTCTCACCTATTAAAACCCAGGTTTTCCTGTTAGACTATCCTGAGCAAAGTATTCCAGTAATCCAGGCTGCCTTTTTTTTTGAGTCACTGAAATTGTCTTGTAAGTTTGACAAAGTAAATAAGATGAAATGAGAAAAATGTCAGCTTTCTCTAAATCCTTCAGCTTCTCGGAAAGGGGTATGGGAGGTTCTATAGTCTCATGAGGTAAAATGCTACAGTTCACTGAATACCACCCTTTAAATGATACAAGCACTAGCCAAAGCAGGGTTAGACAAATCAGCACCATATTTCAGATTTTCCAATCAGCTAAAAATCTTCATTGATCACCATCCAAAGAGAGAAGAATGACTTGGGAGTCAGATTCTGCCAACACCTGCAGATTTCTACACCTCAGTACCTGCTTCTGGCTCCAGATCCATCTGTCAAGTCACACTGGCCCATTTGCAAATGCTATCTGGCATCGCAGGGCTTCTCTTACTCCCCATATTTCTTAGTTAATAGAAAGTGAGTTATAGACATTACAGAACATAAAATGACTTTCATTCAGGTGCCCAAATGAGTCCTTCCAACTGGAAGATGAAAATAGAGACCTGGCTGACTCCTCTCAAGCCCAACAATTGTGCCAGGAAGCACAGAGTGGTCAGGCAGTTCTTTCTAGAAGATTAGTTCAGCACTTAAGCTAATTAAGTCATCCCTTCAGATTTGTGTGCTGAGTGTTCAATATGTGCCTGAAACTGTGCTCGCACAGTGAGACTCTGGGTTAGGAGCTGAACTTGTATTTGAAATAGGCCTAATGATTTTTGTGACACAATACCAAGACATAAACGTATTCAAGTTTTGTCAAATTCAGGAACATTTGAAGAATGCCTTTTCCTTTTCACATTTCCTTCCTTGAATTCCATTGGAAATGGAATCATTTTATACAATGGGCAATTGTTCTATAGACTCCCACATGTCGTATGCCACATTGATGGACATTTTGTTGGCTATGACTCTGACAAAGATAGTCAGCCTTCTGATTCTGCCCTATTGGGGTCTTGAGCTTCTCGTTGTTAATGGTGATTTATTTCAGACTTTAATGTGACAACAGTGACCCTTATTGCTATTAACCTTTCTGAGAATTGCTTTGTGTCTATAAAGCTCTAAGATTAGAGGGATCCTTAGGGTAGCCAATGTCAATTTTCTACTTAGTCTTTAAAAATCTGATTTTTTTTTATGCATGTGAGGTTGTATCTACTTGCACACATATGCAGTGGTGCTGTGGATTCCCTGCCTCTGGATCACAAAAGATTATAAGTCATCACACCTGTGCCCTGAGAACTGAACTACACTCCCTGCAAAGGCATCAAGCACTCTGAACCACTGAGCCATCTCTCCATCCACATACTATTCAATCTTGAAAAAGCTTGAATTATTTAGCTAGAGATGGGAAATTTAGAGAGGGTAGGGGAGAGTATAGGTATCTGCATGTATTTCCAGTTATGGAATAGAAAATAGAAGTGTTCTCTGCAATAATAAGCCAAAAGACACAGCTCGTAGAGTCTAATTATTAAAATTATGCCACCCATATATAAGTTGTCTAGGAACTCATCAAGATCTCTGATTTTGCAAATATTCTAGTAATGTATTAGGTCACAGTGAGAACAGTATAAATAGTACTGAATTGTTTGTGACTCATGGCATTTAAAGTGCGGGTGTGCAAACTATCTTCCCATAGTAGACATATTTTCTACCAGACTGTATGTAATTAGTGGTTCTAAGGCTTCATCAAAATCCAAGACCTTTTTCACCCTTCTCTTCATTTCTTATTAGTTATTTTTCACTTGCTGTGATAAAATACCATGAACTAAGGCAACTCAAGAAGGAAAGAGTTTATTTTGGCTTGTTCTTTCAGAGGGAGAAGAATACATCTCTGAGGGGAAGCATGACAGCAAGAGCCAGGCATGGTGGCAGAAACAAGAAGCTAAGAGGGCACATCTTGAACCATAAATACAAAGCAGAGAGAGCAAAGTAGAAGGGGGACAAGCTTGTAATTCTCATACCCAGCCTCAGTGATATACTTCCTCCTGCAAGTTTTCACTTCCATAATTCCGCAAAGAAAACTGGCAACTGTAATCCAAGTGCTCAGATACATGAACCTATAGGGACATTTATCACCCAAGCTACAGCTGCCTTTCCCGCCTGGTTGGATCCATGCAGATTGCATGGAAACAGTATAATGAGCTTAGAGATTTGCTCTGCTGGTTTCCTGCCTACAGGTTTGCCATGGACTGGCTCTATCTTTGGAGGATGTCTCAATCCCTTTCTGAAAGCCATTTTCCCCAAAGACTCTGTCTCAAGAGTCTTTTTTCTTATTCTTCGGTCCTTAATGAGATGGAGGCTTTTGCTCAAACTAGACCAAGAAGTCTTGAATGCAAGCTTAGAGTCCCCTTTCTCTCCACCCTCACCCTTCTTTTCTTTTCTTTTTCTTTTCTTTTTTTAAGTTGTTATTGGCCATGGGGGCAAACTTTTTTTTATTGATTTTTATTGAGCTCTACATTTTTCTCTGCTCCCCTCCCTATCTCTCCCCTCCCATCTTTCTTAATAGCTCTTTGCCTCATTCTTTGTATTGCTTGTTTTTCTTTCTCCCAGGACTCTGATTAAAAATAAAGAGATGAAAAAAACAGAATATAAAAATTGTGGAGAGAAGTCCCAACTGCTCCATCTCCAACACAGCTCCTGGAAGTAAGGCTCAGGAAGCACTGGGGAAGAAGAGATGGCTAGATTTTAATAGACAGAAGAGCAGGTGGTTCACTGTGAGAGTGTGTCTCCTAGAAATGTCACAGGAACTACACCCATGAAGTCTCCCAAATATTGCTGCCTAAACAAAATCTGAACAAGGGTAATAACAGTAAACATATGAATATGCACGGGGAAAGCTAACTAGGCTTCAACCCTAGACAAAGACCTACAGGCAACTAAAGAATTCCAAGAGAGGAAGAAATAGTCTTCCTTAGGTAGAGGCACAGCTTATGGTTCTCTATTAGCAAATGGTCAGCTCTGGAAATATATACATACACGTACATGCTAATGACATTACATATACATACATACACATGCTAGTAACATTACATATACATACACATACATGCTAGTAACATTACATATACATGCATGTTCATGCTAGTAACACACAGAATGATCAATCTGTTTTAAATTCATGACATCGTGCATGTAAGTATAGGTGTGTGAATGCACGTGCGCTCATGTGTGTGTGTGTGTGTGTGTGTGTAAACAATTAACAAAAAGAGGACAAAAATTTGAAAAGAACAAGGAGATATACAAAGGAGGATTTAGAGGGAAGAAAGTGAGGAAGAAATGATACAATTATAGTATAATCTCAAAAATTAAAAAAATTAGAAACATCAAAAAATTGAGAATTATGATTTATTTCCTTTTATTAGATAATGCCAACAGGAAATGCTATTTTGTAAAGAAAATAAAAAATGAAACAAATTTTTTAATTTTATCACATATCATCAGTTGCTATGTTCTCCTGAGTAAAGACTATTTAGCATCTATAAAAAACACAAAAGATGCCATAATACTTTCTTTTTAATTTTAAATTTCTTCCTAATTTAGGTTACAGGTAAAATGTGAATACATAAGGTGATACACAAGACCGACAGCATGACCAAGATAAGAGCTTAAATGGGATAAAATGCTTCAAACATCCACACTGATGCTTCTATAAATCCTTACAAGGAGTTGATTGGAATGAAGTCCCTTTCAATATGGCAAGCACTTGTCAGGGACACCAAATGAGTACCTTCAACAAAGCTGATGACATGTCCCTTCCTGTCAGATGATGAGAACAACACTGTACTTCCACAACCCATTTTGCCATAGGAAATATAATAGGGAAACTGGGTAAACCAAATCTGAGGAAATGTTACAGCACAGAGTCATCTAAAGGAATTTGCTAACCAAATATAATATGGTGTCCTGGATAGCATTATGGACTAGGAAAGGCTACAAAGCCTGGTGAAATTTATTTAAATAGTGGTCTTTATTTAGTTTACATAATGCACCTGCCAGTGCTTTGGGTATAATTAATGTATCAAATTAGTGAAGTATTAATAATAGAGGAAACTTAGTTCAGTGTGCAAGAGTACTTGCTGCATAAAGACTTGAGTTTAGATCTTCAGTACACATATGAAAGCCAGGTATAAGCCCAGCTCCCTGGGCTGGGAAGTGGGAGGGTTGCTAAATATAATTGGTTTTTTATATGAAACCTGGCAAGCATGAATATCTGTGACACAAAGGTATCATCTTCAATGATATATCATGTTGATAGTACATCCCTTCATATCATGTAATTACAACACACCATATCAACAATTTATTATTGCTCTTGATCTAAACTCTAATAGTGTATGGTATGATATATATGTCTCTGTCTATGGCATAGCAACTCACAATGGTCTCAGTCACCTGTCTTACTGAGTTTCAATTCCTCTATAAATTTCATGTGAAATTACTGCTTCTAACAGTGGATTTGAAGAATATAAACAGTATGATACTTTTAGCATTGTATTAAAAGTCAGACAATGAAGGAAAAATCAATACATTTAACCAAATTGTCACCAAGATCCACCTGTGTTTTCTTTATGTATCAATCAATTATTTAATATAATATTTTGGAACTGGAACATTTTTCTCCTGCTCACCAGTTGCAGAATATCCACTCTGAGGTAATATTAATTACAAATTGTTTGACCAATTACTCAGGATTATTACTAACTAGTTTTTACATCTTAAATTAGCTCATTTCTATTAATTTATATATTGCCACATGGCTGTGATGTTACCTCACATCTTGCTTCTCTAGTGACTGCCAACATCTCCCAGACTGAGCCCTTCTTTTCCTATATCTCTACTTGTATTTTCTACCTGGCTCCATCCTGCTTTGCTATAGGCCAAAGTAGATTTATTTATCAAACAATGAGAACAACACATATTCCCAGCATACAGAAAGACCATCTCACAGCATACTTTATTTCATGGACTATGTATGATATATACATTCATGGTAAAATGGTAGAAGGTTTAGACACAATCTCTGCATTGAAACGTTTGTCTAATTATTCTTTATCAATAAAGACTCAGAAGTCAGATATCAGGGTAAGGCCCTGAATGATCAGAGAAGCAGCAGGGAAGTGACCAGTGATCTTCTATCTCTTTCATTCCTCCATCCAAAGGGCCAAGACCCTCTCTAAGCCCAACCCTATTGCTTCCGGTCTCTCTATCTGTCTTAAGCCCTCCGAAACCTCTATAGTTAATTGTGGTATGTTAGTAGCTAGCTCTGCCCTTTGATTCATAATAAAATTCATTGTCAGTCTCAGGAATGTCAGAATATAATCAAAATATCATACAGTTTTTCCTCCTTTTGTCTAAATAAAAATGGGAGGTTTTAACTCTGACACAGAGTAACTATACAATAAGAATAATTATCAGGTATGAAATACATTTTTGCAATGCCTAGTTCATTTGAATATGAAAAATTAATATAAATACATCATTATCTGTCCTATCTTGGTTAGTTCAAAGTTTACTTTCTATCTTAATTTTTATTACCAACTCAGAACTTGCTTTTAAGACTTCGAAACATTTTCTTAGATAAACAACTTAAGCTTTCATGTCTTTCAACCTTATATACTTTACAACCCTTTTGTAAGATTCTTTTCTACATTTGGTAGCAAGGAAAACTGTAGCTATAACTATATAGTCTTCAGTCTCCATCAGAGACCCAGGAAGGATAAAATATTACTTGAATAAACAGGAAATACAGAGCAAATAACTTCCAAAACTATAGAAATAACAAAAACAATTGCCTGTCTGAAAAATCACCCAAACTTTCTCTGTAATGTTGGGGCATTCATCTTTGATCTACCAGCCCAGAATATCTGACAGACTTTCTGTGAAACAGGAATTTTGAAGGACTGTCATACCCTGCCTTAGCAAATTTTGACAGTCATTTTATTTTGTGCCCTGCTTGTCCAATTTGGACAGCATACTGTCAGCAGTTAAGGCAAGGGCACTATCTTGACCAGTGGCTAACTTTGCTACAAAGAAAGCCACTCCATATGGAGGTTCCTCAATGCCCATCATCTCATCTCAGGTAGATTGGTACTACCTAGAGCAGATGTGTCTCATTGTCATGAAAGGCCTTATGTTATTAAAACATCTTAAATGCCATGTTCTGATAATCTCTGAATTGTTTGAAAATCATCTGTCTATCTAAAATACATCTGTTTTGAAGAAGGACGCTTAAAAGAAATCCCACACTAGCTCAGAATTGAGAATTATAGATGGTTATTTATTTAGGGGTAGACTCACAAATCAGAATCCTCTGCTGGAACAGAGAACATCAGCCAAATCCTGCAGCACAAAAAGAGGCTGAACGCATGATTTACATCAGCATAAATAGCATAAGAAGCCATGCCACAGTGGGCGGGTAACTTAAAAGCTACTGGCTGTAGGATTTTCTACAGTACCTCTCCCTTTTGTTTAAATAAGAGAGTTCTGAGCCTAATACAAAATTATATACAATAAGAACCAATATATTCAATAATTATCCTATCCTACTGAGTTTAAATCTTGTATAATAAATAACTTGGCCATGTCATGAGAGGAAACTAACTACAACTCTCTAGTGTTTAACTGCATCAACTATCCGAGAAAGGAAATAATATTACTTGAGTAAGCAGGAAGAGCAACCAAGGAACTTCCAAAATGTGCAACAAATGACAGAGACAACTGGCTACCTGGGCAATCACCCAAAGTCTCATTTGCAACATTGAAGCAACCAACTTTGGCTAAGACCATTTTCAGAGTCAGAAAAATTTTCAAAACCGTCTTACCCTGTCTTGGCAAGATTTGACAGTCTTTTCTTGCGTCCTGCTTATCCATTTCCAGATACCATGTACCTTGTCAGTGGTTGAGGTATGTTGCCCAAAGGCCAGTTTTGCCAAGAAGAAAACTCCAAGTAGAGTGTCTTTGGTGCTCAACATTCTTTCGGGAATAGATCAGTGCTGCCAGGACTTCAACAGAACCCTAAGTTACTTAAATGCCATATTCTATAGTTCTTTGAAGTGGTTGAAGATTACCTATCTATGCAGAATACAATCTCTATGTATCTAAAAACACCCTGATTTGTCTAACTATAAGTATGACAAACATAGATGACTATTAATCTATAATTCTTAATATCTATATAACTTAAAGACTAAGACTTCATATTAGAATATTATACAATAAACAACTGTGCAACAAATGAGGACAATGACCTCAAAATGTAAACAATGTATAAGTATCTTAATCAGAGTTAGAAATGTCCTAAAATTATATCAATATACAAAAATATTTTGAGCAGAGGTAGAAGCATGCATACAATATTACAAAATAACTTTGCCTAGATATACAAATATTGTAGATGAAAATAGGTACATATTCAATATCATTTAAGTTTGTACCAATATACAAGAAACTATAAAAATGTAATTGCCTATAAATAATAACTCACAAGTATTCAATCAATTACTCACTAATATTATTAGTGTTTGTAAGCTCACACTAATCTATTATCTCATCCATTTTTCCCTTTTTTTTTCAAAGAGATCCCTGAGAGTACAAAATTCCTCCCAACTCCCAATCCTATACCAATTATAATCAACCCCTAAATGATGTCCCTAACCCTGAGGACAAACTTTGTTGGGAGAGGGGACATTGTCTTCTAGAATTACTACCAGCTGTCTTGAGAGCAATGTTCTTTCTATGGGATCCTGTGAAAACAAAATGATGGTTAAATTCCAAGATTACTGTCTGGTATGATTACCAATAGTCTCTGAGTATTCGGTAGGGTTTTTCTGAGGTTCCTATTTGGAGGTCTGGCCAGAACATTGTAAAAAAGTGCACCATTTCAGTTAACCAAGTTGGAACCATCTTGAGCAGCTGGTACAAAAAACAGGTCTTATATTAGCGCTATCAGCGTCATGATGTCATATCAACTAGGTGGAGTTGTTGTTGTGAGGCCCCATCTTCTTTCTGGAAACTTCAAAAATTACTGCAGGACAATTCATTGTTCATTGTGGAAAACCTGAAAATTATTTATGTAGACATATACAGACATATATATTCACTGAAAGGTATGATAGAGACAAAAATAGGTATGAAGAAAAGTAAAATTTTTACTAAATTCTTTATTCTGTTTATCCCATATCAGACAGCTCTTGACATGAGGCAGAAACTCTGAATTTTTCTTTTAACAACATGCTTGGATGTAGAGAGGGACAGAGCCAGTGTCCAACTCCAAAGCCAGCTCTATATATTCATGTATACCTGACGTCATAAATCGTGTTCCTTTTTCTCAGTGATCCTTACTGGACAGTTATTTTTCCATCTGTCAGCATTCAACCATCCAGGGTCTCTTGAATTTTTGATGATGAGTATTTTCCTGCAAATATAAGAACAGAACCCTGCAACAAAACTTATGAGGTTTCCTTACCACCTGTATGGCTGTCAACATTGTGAATGAGCTGTCATTTCTCTCTTTCAAGAGGTTTCTCTTTTTCAAAGCAAATTTTTTATTAATTTTGATGGTATCCATAGTTTTTCTTTTTCTGTGGAAACAAAAGCAAAACCCCTTCCCCAATGTAGAACATCTCCTGACTTCCATTGTGAGGAAATATCTTTGAAATAAACTAGCTGATTTAATTCAGAAGACTTTTCTATTATCCAATGCCTCTCTGCTGCTTTTGTCCCTTTCTCATTAGTGTTAAAAAAATTCATGGTGAATAAAGCATTATGTAATCCCTTTCTGGGGGTATTTTCCACTCCTTTCCTTTTGTTTAACATATCCTTTATATGTTCAATTTGATCTTTCTATAACTCCCTGACCTGTAGAATTGTGTGCTATACCTGTAATATTCTTAATATTATAATAAGCAAAAAACTGTTCCATTTTCTTAGAAACATATGTTGGACCATTGTCTGTCTTTATTTGTTCAGGTATACCCATGATGGCCATAACTTCTAATAAATATGTGATTACTGAATCAGCCTTTTCTGAGCTTAAAGCAGGTGCCCATGCAAAACCTGAATAAGCATCAATGGTAAGGTATACATATTTTAATTTTCTAAATTCTGCAAAGTGGAACACATCCATCTGCCAGATTTCATTCCTTTGACTACTCTTTGGGTTAGTCCCTACAGGTAGCAGTGTTTAGTTATAGAAAGAGCAAGTAGGGCATCTCTTATAATCTCCTTAGCTTGTTGCCACGTAATAGAAAGCTCTTTCTTTAAACTTTTGCTATTGACATAACGTTTTTTGATGAAACTCTGAGGCCTGCAACATGCTTCCAATCAATAATTGATCAATTTCTGTATTACCTTGTGCTAGAGGACCTGGCCAACCTGTGTTAGATCAGATGTGTGTTATGTATATAGGGCAAAGCTTATTCCTAATTATGTCTTGTACCTGGATAAATAATGAAGTCAATTCTGGATCATCTGGTATAAATTCAGTGGTTTCAATATGCAAGACAACTCTTTCTGCATATTGTGAATAAGTAACTATATTAAGAGGTTCTTTAAAATCCCTTAGCAGCAAGAAAATAGCATCCATTTCTGCCCAGAAGGTAGAATTATAAGGACTTTGTTCTACCTTACTTAATTCTTCTGATTTGTTACCTGCCTTTCCTGATTTATTTGTATCAATATAAAATGTATGGGCTCAAGTTATTGGAGCATCATGTGCAATTTGGGGAAGAATCTAAGACATTCTTTTTATAAGGTTAAGTCTATCATTTTTGGGATAATTGCTATTAATTTCTCCAAAAATTTAGCACAAGCTCTTTGTCATGGTTTGTTGTCTTCTCATAACTTTTTTATTTCATCAGTAGTGAAAGGCACTATAATCTCTGCTGGGTCTATACCTGCTAATTGATGAAGTCTCAATTTACCTTTTATAATTAATTCAGAGACTGTTTCCAGTTAAATTTTAAACAATTAAAAATTTTTTAATAGTTTTAATTTTAAAATATTTTAATTATTTTATGTGGTAAAAAGATCCATTCTAACATAATTTCATCCCTCTGCATTAAAATTCCTGTAGGAGAAATTCTGGAAGGCAATATGACTAGAATACAATTAAGATATGGATTCACCCTAACCATATGTGCCTCCTGTAATTTCTCCTCAATAATTGTCAATTCCTTTTCTGCTTCAGCTGGTAATTCTTTGGGACTGTTCAAGTCTTTGTCATCATCTAAGTTTTTGTTTAAAAGAATTATTAGATCACATTATATCCCAACAGCCAGTCATAGACTGGAAATGTCTCCTAACAATCTTTGAAAGACATTAAGAGTCTTCAACTGGTCTCTCCTAATTTGTGCCTTTTGTGTTCTAATTTTCTGTAAACCTATTTTATAATCTAGGTAATTGACAGAATCTCCTCTCTGTATTTTTTCAGCAGCAATTTGTAATTCTCATTTAGGCAAAGCTTTCTTTACTTCTTCAAACATTCTTTTTAAAGTATCTATGTTTGAATCAGATAGAAAAATGTCATCCATGCATGTAATGGTAAATTATAGACTTAGAAAATTGCTTATGTATTATTTCTAATGGCTGACTTACAAAATATTGGCACAGAGTGGGACTATTGAGGATTCTTTGTAGGAGGATAGTCCATTGATGTCTCCTAGTAGGCTGAGAATTATTATAAGTAGACCCTGTGAAGGCACACTTTTATCTATCCTTTTCTTGTAAAAGTATAGTGAAGAAACAATATTTCAAATCAATAACTATAAGAGGCCATCCTTTTGGTAATAGAAAAGACAGAGGAATTCCAGATTGTAGACACATAAGTTGAATTACCTTATTGACAGCTCTTAGATCTGTCACCAGTCTCCATTTACCAGATTTCTTTTTAACAACAAATACAGGAGAATTCCAAGGGCTGGTTGATTCTTCAATATGATGAGCATCTAGTTGTTCTTGTACCAGCTGTTCTAAAGCCTCCACCTTTTCTTCAGTTAGTGGCCATTGCTTAACCCGTATTTGTTTCTCAGTTAACCATTTTAAAGGTATGGATGTTGGTACCTCTAAAGGTTTGATAGTTGCTTTATGTTCTTGTATAGCCTGAATGACTGGTGGCCTTTGTATAAAGTAGCTCATAATATTCTTCCCAGAATTTTGAGTTTCTCAAGTGCAGGAATATTAATCTGGGTATTCCATTGCTTCAGCAGGTCATAACCCCATAAATTTACTGCAATATTAGCCACATATGGCCTCAGCTTCCCTCTCTGACCTTCTGGACCAATATAGTCAACCCATATCATGCTTTGTTTAACTTGAGATATGATTCCAGTTCCTAGTAATTGAATATCTCTCTCTTGAAGAGGCCATTTTGGATGCTAAGATTCTGGAGTAATGATACTCACATCAGCACCTGTATCTATCAAACCAATAATTACAATGCCATTTATAAGCACTCTTAGCTTTGGTCTTTGATCATTTTTAGAAGTCTACCAGAATATATGTTCCTATTTTCTATGGGAATTTTTGATTTATCTTCCATGTTTATACCATAATCTAGAACAGTATGGTTTTTTTTTACAAAAGGCTCTGGATTTTTAAAATTTATTTGGTCCTCCACAGTGACAGAGAATGACTGTGCCACTTTTGGCTTGGATGCCTGCGAGAGGCCCCTCAAGGAGTTTCCCAATGGTATTGGGTTGCCTTGTCTGCATTTGTTGGTTCAATGTTGGCCTTTGCAACATCTTCTACATATACTGGAAGGCTAAGTTCTCCTATTCTTGTCATTTCCAGAGGAGATATTATTCCTAGGAATTCCTTGTCTACAAGCCCCTCTCAGATGTCCTGTTCTACAACAATTAAAAAATTTGGCATTTTGATGTCTCCTCATTCCTTTGGAAATTGCTTCTCCTATCCAAGATGCAGTATTATAACCAAATATCTCAATGTTCATTGTATGCAGGATCTATTCATCCATAGGTGCTGATCTAAACTTTAAAGGCCCAAGTACCTTTTTGCACTCTATGTTGGGATTTTCAAAACCCAGAGATTCAATAAGTACTCATCTAGCATTTGAGTCTGTTACTCCTATTTAGTTAGTTAATCTTTGTAAAAAGTCTCTCTGACCCTGTTTAACCCTGGTATATGATTCAATTCATTTTCCTAGTTCTTGAATCCTATCCCAACCATTTAAGGCTGCTTTGTGGCATAGGGACAAGATTTGTTCATTGTAAAGAGCTTAAACCTGTGGGTCAACATAAGTGCCCTCACCAAGAATTTGATCTTGGGAAGTCTCAAGTCCTTTTGCTTTTCTCTGTTGTTCTAGAATTTTAGCCTCCTCTTTGAAATAACATCTACATATCAACTGAGGCACATAATCCAATACTGCTAAAACTAACTGAATCCAGTCATGTGGTGTTGCCTTGATGCTAGAAGCCCATGTCTTTATCATCTCCCTAACATATGTGGAATGCAAGTCATAAGTTACAATAGCTTGCTTAATTTCTTTTAGATCATTCATTCCTGTAGGTATCCATCTACCTTCTTTGGATCCTGTTGGGCCTTTAGAACTTGATGCTTTGTCAGAGTAGATTACAGGGTAGGAAGCTAAAACCCTGGGAAAGTCATCTCTGACAGCCACTGGTGATGTTGAATCCTATCCTTGTGCCTTCTTTCCCTGTTCATCAGCTTCAATGATTTCCTCAATCATTTCAAATCATTTTACTATTGTCCTTTGTAAAGCCTGTATATATTTCTAGTGATTTCATTGAGGTACCTAGACTCTGGTCCTCATTCTGCACATGTGATTCCAAAGTCTGAAATTTCTGCTTTAAAGATAACACCTCATCCTTGGACATTACTTGGATAGCGTGCAGATTGCCATCCTGGAGAGATACTCTATCTGCTAACCTATCATAACATTTTTAAAAACTTTGATTGTCAAATTCAGCAATATGAATTCTTTCGGATAATTTCTCAGTACCTTTAGACATGGATTCAATTTTGTCTGTCAAATTAATGTTACCCTTTTTAATAGTATTAATTTTTTCAGGTAACTTTTGATTTTCGATGGTATTAATCCTGTCAAAAAGCTGTTCATTATTAGTCTGTAAAGATTGTATCATTCATAAAAGTGTCTCATTCTTTCTTAATGATATAATATGAAGAAGAAAACCGAATCCCAATATCCAATAAAATGAAGTATCATCATAACCATATAAGCCTCGCAGAATATAATCCATAGTATTAAATGAGCTGGATAGATACAATAAATTAAACAAAAGTAGAAATGTATATATATGTGTGTCCTAACAAAAATAACCTTAAATTTGTATCCATATATAAAAATCCATACCGCTGAAAATGTTTAAGACTAATAGTTGTTTTTTTTTTTTAGTTTAAATATGGATTCAACAATCAACCCCTTTACCCTATAATTTCTATATCCCCTTTTTCTTTTCAGAATGAGAACCCTGAATCTATTCTCTTTTGTTCAGTCATTTTCCTGGACATTGCCAGTAAGAACTTGAAACCAAACCTCCTAAATGATTACATATGTTCATAACTCATTGAATTACCAAAAACTAGCCACTCCATCTCTTCGGAATGTGAGTATCATGTTGTCTAGGTTGCTTCCTGTTGTCTTGGATGGTGGACAATGACATCTCTAGGGGGTCCCTGAGGAAACTGAGAAAATGGTCAAGTCCTGGAAGAGCTAGCTGTACTATTTGTTGCCCAATCTCTGTGTAATGGGAAAGGTAAGGCTTATGTGAAGTCCTGGCTTGAGTAATGTATGAGGCTGGACCATCTCAGTTAGCTGTTTAAAATTGTCCTGAGAAGTGTGTAGTCCAAAGCTCATTTTTGGGTTGTCTTTGTCAGCTTAGTAGCATTAGCACAATCCAGGTGGAATCATTGTTATGAGGCCCCTTTATCCTTCTGGAGACTTCAGAGGTCACTGTTAAGAATGGGCATGGTTCACTGCAGAAAACTTAAATGTTCATTTAGAATGTCACATGCAGCAGATCTTGGAGAGGTTAAAGAATCACAACTTGTTAAGTACGTCCAGAGGATACAAAACTTAATTTCTAGTTACCTGATTAAGCTTCAAGCCCAAAATCATGTATAGGGAGTTATATTAATTATTTTTCTATAATTAGTATTCTATATAACCATTAATATCACAACAGAAAAAATATACTTTACATATATACATTAACCATATACATTTTGAAATAATATTTATACTTTAAAAAAGCTTTAAAGAGTCAAAATAAAATCAAAAGATTATGAGATTAGGTAGTCCCTTAATTTTGGTTTTTCTTCTGTACCATTACACATGGATCTTCTGACAGGAGACAGATTTTGCATTTTCCTCTAACAAGCATGCTTTGTTTAAAGAAGGAGAAAGCCATGCTTCAAATCCAAAGTCAGCTTTGATTTTTAATTGAACTTGTACTACAAAGAAACCATTTGCCTTATATGTTTGTATAGAACAGCAGAAACCAAAATTTGGGAAGATTTATGAAAGTGTATCCTTTTGGAAAAGTGCTATACCTTAGGCCAATTTACTCTTTTTTTGGGATCTTTTCTCTGTGGTAGATAAAGGGACTGGTATACCTGTATGGGATCTGATATGTACTATATACAAGGGATAATTCCTATTTCTGATTTATTGTAATTTCATGAATAAAGAAGCTAATTTTGAGTCATATAGAGTAAGTTCAGCTGCTTTAATATGTAAAACAACTCTTTCTATATATTATTAGTAACTATATTAAGTAACTGTATATTATTAGTAGCTATATTAAGAGGTTCTGGAAAATAATAATACCATGAAAATAGTATATAATTCTGACTTTTGAATAGAATCATTAGAGTTTTGAGCCACTTTACTTAATTTTCTTGACTTAACCTACTTTTGCTGATTTATTTGCATCAGCATAGAGTGTAAGGGCCCCAGAAATTGATGTTCCCCATACAATGTGAGGAAGGATTCAATTAGTTCTATTTGTAAGCTGAAGTCTCTTGTTTTGAAGGTATTTGTTGCTAATCTCTCCAAAAAAAATCTTATTGCAAGCTCTTTGCCAATGTTTATTTTCTTCCCATAATGAGGAAATTTTATTTTTTTTCCCCATATTCTTTTATTTTTCCATTAAAAAAAGGGGGTTACATTTCCTCCTCTTCTCCCAGTCCCCTCCCGCTCCCCCCTCCCGCTGCTTCCTTAAAAGAGGGCATGGTGCCCAGCCCTGTGGGAAGTCCAAGGCCCTCCCCCCTCCATCCCATCCTAGGAAGGTGTGCATCCAAATTGACTAGGTTCCCAAAAAGATAATACATGCAGAGGAGATAGGTCTTAGTGTCATTGTTGATGGCTTCTCATTCTGCCCTCATTGGCAGCCACATTTAGAGAGTCCAGCTTGATCACATGCTCATTCAGTCCCGGTCCAGCTGGATTTGGTGAGCTCCCATTAGATCAGGCACACTGTCTCAGTGGGTGGACAACCCCTCGCGGTCCTGACTTCCTTGCTCATCTTCTCCCACCTTCTGTTCTTCGACTGGACCTTGGGAGCTCAATGCATTGCTCTGGTGTGCATGTGGTTCTCTGTCTCTATCTCCATCCATCGGACGAAATTTCTATGGATGTGATCAAGATATTCATCAGTGTGACTATGGGACAATGATATTTCAGGCACCCTCTCTTCTGCTGCCCAAGTACCTAGCTGGGGACATCCCTATGGACACCTGGGATCTCCTCTAGAGGCAAGTATCTTGCCAGTCCTAAAATGACTCCAATGATGTAGATATCTTATTCCCTTCTCCAATATCCACCTTTCCTCCATCTCCACCCTCCCACTCCCCCAAGCTCTCCCCAGTCCTTCCCTTCTCCCTTCTCCTTCCCCCTCTCCTCTCCCCCGCCCCCCTACCCCACCTCTA